>APFE030911253.1:52533-80335 GCA_000404065.3 Pinus taeda | reverse complement strand
CTCTGTTTCATTTTTAAAATACATGCCTTGAAAATAGTGAGGAGTGGTTGTGCATCATCCCCTTCTAGTTCAAATTTATACCATAAAGGGCTCTCATAATCAATACTTGGTTTGGATGCAGGGTAGAGGACAAGGTTCTTTTTAGTATTTCCAAAGTCTATTGTCATAAAACCCGATCTACAACTAATGAATGCATTCGCAATGGCTAACCAATCTTTTCTCAAGATCAAGGGCTATCCTCCTAGGTGTGTTTTAGGTTGTAACACTAGGAAATCAGTTGGATATTCCTAAGAGTCCATTGAAATCACATCTTCTAGAATTCCCTCAAGACAAGTTTCAAACCTATCAACCAGTGCTAGTACAATAGGGATTGGTATCAAATTGGTGAATCTAAGCGACTCAAAGCTTTATTTAGTCATTACATCTATTGCAACACCAAAATGAACCAAGGTTTTTGGAATAGCCATTTCTCCAATGTGGGTAGTTATTGTCGAATTCCTTGGTCATCATATTTAATAGTTGGGGTTTCTTTTTTAGTTTTTGATAAGTAAGAGACAAACCTTCTATTAATCAAAGTAAATTACATAATATACAGAGCGCCCCAGATAGTAAGGGCGGCAAGGAAGCTTACAGGACCGAAACAACCATGCCAAAGAAACCCCCAGAATGACTCAACAACAACAAAAAGGAGAGTCCATTGAGAAAAGAAGTACAAGACCCATGCGCGACAGACCGAAAACCCGAACCAACATTTCACAAGTAACTAGCTCAATCAATCCTCGTAGTTGAAGACAAGGTTACTATCCAACGACAAGCGTGGATATCGCATGGCTAATATGCTCGAGGATTATCCGCGCGATGAGAGTAGTTTGCTCTCTACCCTCATTTCCATGCGTCACCCATAGATTGGAATCGCTTGCATTAACCAAAAAACTAGAAACCAACATAGTGTCACGCGAAAACCATTCAAGGAAGTGGGATCTGGTTTTGCGTAGCGTCGGGCCCACAGAGGATCCCACCGTGGACCATCGAGTTTAGAACCTTGAGAAATCTGCATGACTAATCGCAACCGTAGAAAGAAGCTGCCCAATCCAACAACCTACGGAGATATCGCGCACCCGAGATGCATGGAGGTTAACCGCGCGATGAGAGTGGTTTCCTTTCTCATCTCGGCGCCACATGTAACCCCCTTGAGTATAATTGTGTGCTTCTTCCACTAAACCAGATACCATTCGAAGCTCGCATGATAAACCACTTGTAGTTTTGCATTCGTGGTATCACCAAATGAAGACCATCCGTCCAATTCCGCCAGCCTTTCTGAGCTTGGCCTTTCCAATCCATCCTCCTGGAGTCGCCAACAGAAACTCTTTGAGCCAATTGAACACCTGCAGTCCAATCTATGTCATTTCCTGACTCGAAACCTTCATCTTTCATTCGAAAGCCATGTAAGTTATGAAGAGTAACCATGATCAGAAAAGGAAGATGGATTAGGCAATGCCATCCTCACCCTTGTCCTCTGGATCAGCACTGTCCATCCATGAATCCCAATCTGCATTTGCCAACGTGAAACAATCCTCCTGCAGCTTTCCGGCAGGAACCAACTCCCATGGATGCCGAGAGTCCATGTCCTTATTGGCCACTCCTTCATTGGCCAACCTATCTGCAAGCATATTTCCTTTCCTTCTAACATGAACAAATCTTATTGTTTTAAGGATTTGTAAGTGTGAGTGGATACGGTGAAAAACCTACAGCAACTTCTAGTGCTTTGACACTTTGTCTGCTGAGGTTCCATTTTGAATCTTTTTCGCTGCTTTGATGACCAATTACGAATCTGCGTCAAAGATAACATTCTGTAAATTTTCCCCCACCAGGATCTCCAAACATTGATCTAAAGCCAAAAGTTCAGCCATGTTATTGGTACCGTTTTCCGGGTGGCCATGGAAAATGTATTTTGTGTGCCCCTCAGGATCCCTGATGGAACTCTCGAAGCTAGTTTCCCTGGGATTGCCCTTAGAAGCTCCATCAATATTTACTTTGAAGAAGCCTTATGGAGGGGGCTGCCAACCCCTATCCCCAGAGTTTATTGCTCTCACTTCCTTCTTTATTCCTTGAGGGTTAATGGATTGAAGACCCAAATTAATAATAATATGTTCCTCATGAGGCAGAGGAGGATTCGAGGGAGTTGTTCTTAGAATGCTCCTAACTGTTTTCTTGAGTTGTTTTAAGATCTGATTGATTATAAGCACGGGCTCTTTGGCTTTATTTTTTAAGATCCGCATATTGCGTTCTTTCCAAATATTCTAGATGACAAAATCTGTTACAAGCATCTAGGCTTTGTTGATGATCTCATTCTTTGAGAAGTTCTTCTTCCATTTTGTTAAAGTGTTGGATATGCTAAGCCTGTCCCTGTCGCTCTGTCTGAAGCTTGAGGCCACCCAATCCCAAATTTTCGTAGAAAAGGAGCAAAGATTTAGAAGGTGTTCAATTGTTTTCTCATGAGAGCCACAAAGGTGACATCTAGAGGGGCCAATGAAACCTTTTTTAAGAAGGTTTTCCCAAGTTAGGATTTTCCTTTGATGAACTAGCCAAATAAATAATTTTATTTTCATCCAATGAGGAGTTTGCCACAAATCCTGCCAGAATTTCTCAGCATTTACAAAGTTAAATCCTGTGATTGCCTGTTTTGCCTCTTTGAGGTTATAGTTGCCTTCATTATTCTTTCCCCATCTTAATTGGTCAAGTCCATTTCTCTAATTCCATTGTAAGAACTGCCATGGCCTTCAGAGGGCTCTCTTCATTGTAACTTAGGTCCTTCCATTTCCTCCATTTTTCCTTATCCCTCCCCAGATCCCAAAAATCTTTTACTAATAAAAGACCCTTGTTGTCTGTGTCTCTCTTAAGGGCTACCAGTTCATTCCTATTTAAGATGGGTTCCTGCTGCCAGCTGTCCTCCCAGAAACGAGGCCGGTCCCCTGCTCGAATTTCCCAAAAATAGTGTTGTTGAAGAATACCTTTGTTCTCCCACACAAGGTTCCATATGTGTGAGCCCCTGATGTGTCCTGTCATTCTAATGTGGTCCTGTTCCTACCAGTGCTTGGTGTACTTTTGTGTCCAAATCTTGGCCCAGGGGGCTCTCAGCTCCTTGATCCATTGCCACCAGAGCTTTGCACCCGAAGCTTGACTTAGCATTTCTGGATCATGCAGCCCCAAACCACCATGGCTTTTGGGCTTGCAGAGCTTGTCCCAACAACTAGAGCCCACTTATTTTTCTCTTCCCTTCTGCCCCACAGAAAGTTTCTTTGAATGCTTCTTATTTGCTGCTTAATCTCTTGAGGAGTAGGGATAGCTGCAAACATGAAAACGGGAATGGCCTGCAATACCGCTTGAGTGAGCACAAGTCGCCCTGCAAAGTTTAAAGCTCTGCAAGTCCAATTATTGATTTTGTCCTGAAGTTTGTTTAAAATAGGTTCCCATATTTTCTTACACATAGGTTTGTCTGTAAGAGGAATGCCAAGATATTTGGAAGGCAACTGGTCCCTTTGAAAACCAAGAATCCTGGTGATTTTTCTCTGTATAACAATATTAGTGTTAGAGAAGAAAACTTTAGACTTGTTTTGGCTTACCTCTGTGCCTGCTGCCATAGTGAAATCGTTTAAGATATCTTTGATTGTATTTGCTTCCCAAACTGTGGGTATACCCTACAGCATAGTATCATCCACAAATTGTTGATGAGTGTTAGCCTCTCCATCCGGGGTGAGCTTTTATCCCTCGAATTCTACCTTCAAGATTTGCCAATTTGATTTTCGTACCAAGCCCTTCCATCATGAGGGAAAAGAGGAAGGGCGAGAGTGGGTTGCCTTGTCTGAGCCCTCTGGAAGGAGTAAAAGTATTAGAGGGAGCTTCATTAAGCAAAATGGAGAAACTAGTCGAGGTGACCAGTGCCATAACCCATCTTATCTAGTTTTGGTCAAAGCCATAGGCTTTTAGAATGGCTCTAATGTAAGACCAGTTGAGTTTGTCATAGGTTTTTGCAAGGTCCAATTGAATGATCATACCTGCTTTCTTGTTGCTTTTGAGAGAGTGTACCACCTCATGTGCTTGGATGATGTTGTTCAGAATCTGTCTTCCTTCCACATAGCCTGTTTGCTCTTCTAAGATGAGAGAAGGTACCAGTGGCTTGATTTTGTTGGCTATCACTTTGGCGATGATTTTAGACACCACATTACATAAGGCAATGGGCCTAAACCCATTCGGGGTCATAGCATTTTCCTTTTTGGGGATTAAAGATATAAAGGTCGCATTTAGTGCTTTCAAAACCTTTTTGTGTTGTCTTGAGTCTTCCACAACCTCGAGGATGACCTATTTGACTGTATCCCAGCAGGCTTTGAAGAAATCAACATTGAAACCATCTGGGCCTGGTGCTTTTCCACTTTGCATTTCTTTGATCACCTCACTAACCTCCTCTTTCGAGACTAGTCTGTTTAGATTGTGGTTGTCCTCTCTGGTGATTAACTTGGGAATGTGTTGGGTGAACTTATCAATGAACCTAGATCTGTCTTCCAATGGCTCCTTTACAATGTTAAAGAAGTGTTGTACTAGGATCGATTCCATGTCCTTGTGAGCGACAAGTTCAATACCTTGAGAATCCTTTAGCTTTGTGATTCTGTTATGAGCCTTGTGGACCATAGTGGATTTGTGTAAGAACTTAGTGTTCCTTTCTCCCTCTTTTATCCATTGAATTCTGGATTTCTATCTCCAAAATGTTTCCTCTTGTAAGCAACGCTCCTCCCATTCTTCCTGCAAAGAGTCAGTTAGTTTTTGTCTTTCCTCATTGAAGCCCTCTGTAATGTTGATCTGATTGATTTCTTAGAGTTTCTGCTGAGTACTCATTTTGGCCTTGATGATATCACCAAACTCCATTTTGTTCCAATCCTTAAGTTTGGATTTAATGTGTTTCAATCTCTATTGGAGCATGTACATCTTAGTACCCTGAATATCCAAATCCTCCTTCCACCATTTGGCAATGTTACTGGTGAATTTGGGGTGAGAGAGCTAGGCATTTTTGAATTTGAAAGGCCTATTTCTCGGAGTTCCCATAAAGGAAGCTTCTAGCTGAATTGGCCAATGATCCGAGCCACCAAAGAGCAGAATGGATGCTGTGATGGCTGATCCTGTAAGGAGGAGATCCTCAGAACTGATAAACCTATCCAGTTTTGACGCCACTTGGGAAACTTCTCCTTTTTTGTTGTTCCAAGTGAAGGTTCCATTTATAGTCTTGGTGTCCACTAGTCCCATGTTCAAGAGGAAATCTTGGAAGGCTTCAGAGTCTCTGCCAAGTTGTCTAATGCCTCCTTTTTTTTGTTACCTCCGAGAGAGATCTGATCATATTGAAGTCACCTACAAGTATCCAGGGTATATTGGGATAACGTGCTCTAAGACCCTCCAAGGAGGTAAGAAGCCTGAGTTTATCTACTTGCTGTTGAGGGCCATATACATTAGTTACCATGTAAGTCTCTTGGTCACCTATGGGACTACAAACCACAGAAAGATAGTTCCTGGACACTTCAGCATCCAGGATTCCCAGAATCTGTGGATTATACAGCGTGAGAATCCCACCTGCAGAGTTATTAGCTTTGACTTCTAAATAATCATACTTGATTAACCAATTGTTATGAATTTCTCTTATTTCTTCCATTGAACATTTTGTCTCCTGAATAAAGACCATGTCTGGTTTTTCTTCTTTTATTTTGTTACTGAGATTTCTCTGTTTCCTTCTACTGCCTAAACCTATAATATTCGAGGTTGTAAGCTTCATTAAGAAAGGTTGGTAAGATCTTTCAGCGTACCAGAGTTAATTAGTAGTTTCCCACATTCATTTAGCAGTTCATTCTGTCTTTTCCTTCCTCTTTTCCTCCTTGAGATTTTTGGAAATACTGTCTGTGGATTCTCCATCATTTTGACTCCACTTTGCTCTTGGATTTCGTGGTTTCTTTTGACACCAGTTCCCTTCGATTGTGCCCTCCATAGATAGAATTGTTGGACTTGATCATAATCTTCTTTTGGCAATAAGTCCACTCCTTTGTTCTTTCCTTGTTCTAGAAATTTCTCAAGATCTAGATTTTCCTTGTCTAGAATCTCCTGCAGTTCGTGGTCCTCCGTACCTACCTCACTTGGAGTCATCTCATGGTCCTTGCTAATCTCCATGTAGCTTTGTAACTCCTCTATTTGCTGGTTGTTCGCTGGGATATCCTCCATTTCAGCGTCCATATCCTGCTCCTTAAGAACGTTCTCCTTGACTTGGACTGTCTCCACGCTCTCCTCCACTTCCTCTAGGATCTTGAAACTATTGTGTCTTTGCTTGTTTTCTTGTGTGATCATTTACCCCCTTTCCCTTTGCCCCCAACCTTGGTAAAACCCTCATGATCATTGTCCACAAAGGTTTTCCCATTGCTTTCCAAGTTGTTTGTAGGGCAGTCTCTGAATAGATGGCCATGTTCATGACATTTGCAACATTTGAATGGTATGTTCTCATAGTCCACCGTTTGCACCCATTTTTCATCATATACCTCTAAGATTATGGCTTCCGGAAGGGCTCTAGATAGATCAGTTTCCACACATATTCGGGCGAAGGAAGTATATTTACTTTTGAGTGTTGCCTTTGAAATTTTCAAAAAATGCCCCAACTTGTTGCCTATGGTTTTCAAGCACTGTGGTTGCCAGTAGTCCAGAGGTAATGAGCATAGTCTGATCCAAACCGATACCGATGTGAATGTTTCACGTTTCGGAACAAAATTCATTGTCCATGGCTGCATGTATAGGCCCGCCTCAACGTAGAAGTAAGGTCCCCCTTCAAACACTCGATCTTTATCCTCTGGGCTTGTAAACACCACCGTGAAGAAGCCCTTAAAACCCAAATGTAAATGTATGCCTCCCTTTGGCTTCCAATGGCTCCTAATCCAGATATATAAAGCCCTCTCCGTTGGCCATAACCCCATGAACTTTCAGATGATCGCATGTTCTTTCATATGTTCCTTGTGTGCTTGAATCGCGGGATCACTAAATACGACGTGGGGAATGATGCTCGATTTGGGTTTGCAAACTCCTGTAGTTCTTGTGAAAGTTGTTTTTCCGTTGCCGCTTCCCTTCTCCTTTTCTTTACTTGCTTCCTGTTGATTCCCTTCTTGATCCTAGGATTCGTTTCCTCCAACTGTCTCCTTGCCTCTTGCTTCTGAAATATTTCTCGATGGTTTCTTGAAATGCTTCCCTCCTGCTTCCTGGCTTCCTTCTATGACTACTTGACTGTAGGAGGGACCGGTACTCCCCCCTGCATGTCCCACCATGGACACTAATGCAAAACCCTAGTGTCAACTTCGATCCGTGTTCAAGTTGTAGACCTCTCCCTTCTCTTCACTCGCTTTCTTTCAGTGGAATTGTCATCTTTAATAGTCGGGGTTTCACCCAACATAATTTTTGATAATTTTCCCACCACATGGATAGTTGGTGGATCTTGGGATTCCTACCAAGTTTCTTGACACAAATTCCCCTTTTTGTTTTTGCATAGATTGAGACATCTCTAATTTCTTGTAGTAATGGAATTCAGATGTACACATTTTTCAACTCCCCTAGAAAATTAGAATTAAATTGTGGAGTAGCCTTGGCTATAATTAATGTCTCCAGATAAGATGGATTCGAAGGAGTATCAACATGATAACAACATCAATTGTTACATATCCAACATTAATAGCGACATCAACTATTACATGATTTTTACAAGTAATGACAACATCGATTGTTATAGTGGTCTCAACAGTAATAGTGCCATTAGCTACTATAGGGGTTTCAGTGTTTTGTCTGTCTAATTATCCTTGGATTGGAGTTTCTTCCCCAAGTGAGCTATATTCTTATTGTGTTGTAATAATAGGGAAAAACCCTTGGATTTATTATTCTCGTCAACTGCAAGCATACTAAATCATCACATCCAATGGGAAGATATAGTAAACGCAAAAAATGGGCACTTCAACATTTTGCATTGCCTTATTGTTTAGATTTGGATTATTTTGTACAGGTAGTTGGGGTTGCATATGACAGTTACTCATTGATGTATTGGAAAAAAGTTGCAATTATTGTTGTTGCATGAGTAACTGTATAGGAAATTGTCATAGAAATGATGTTCCATGCCATCCTTGAGGCCATGGAAATATTTGATTCAGAAGATACAATCGCTAGGGTCCAGGCATAGGGTATTGAACCAAAGGATTTTCAGGAAGCTACCAAGGGATTGTAGAATATTGAACATGCTAAGGAACCTACTAAGGATTATACTTATTAGCTTAGGTATTGAAAGAAGATGACAGATCTTAAGCCATACCTGATGGTCAAGCTCACCATAGTTTTTTGGAGCCAATGAAATGTGTTGACTTAGTCTCTTCACCTGATTCCTTGAATACCACTTTTAACCCTAGCAATGATGGGAGGTTTCCTATAGAATGATATTTCTCATAAATGTTCCTTTGATATGTCTCATTTTCCCATAAGGTTCAACATGCCTAGAACTTGAATCATAATTATCTTCAAATATCCATGTCCAAATCACTATGCCTAGACCTTTATAAGCTGTATATAAGGAACTCAAAGTAGTAATCCAAGCTCTCATCCTCCCTATGGTACATTATAAAAATTTTGCTCCCTTTTATCTTTAGTTTGAAAATAATCCTGATAGTTCTCCAAAAGATTTTCTTCATTTCATCCCATGAAATAGATGTGCCATCGAGTCCCATGAACCATCTTAATGCAGCTCCCTTCAAAGTAGCAGGGAACAATCTTAGTTTTTGGGAATCTGAGGTGTAATCATAACTTTGGCATAAAACATCGAATTTAAAATGAAAATCATCCAGATCCTCACTGGTTGTGCCCTTGAATTTTGGGAGGGATGATAAAGGAATGTTCTTCACTGGAGCTTGTCCTTGAATGTTCCCAATAGGGAATTAAAAGGTTGTAATTTTGTAATTTTCCATCTGATTCTTCCACAAAATTTGAGAGTTTTGTAAAACTATTTTAGGTACTCATTGTTCTCATGACTATGAAAGGTTATCTAATGGTTGTTGAGGATGCCTTATAACACTCTTAGAGTCTCGGATAGAATTATCAAGAGGATGCTTATTTTCTAGGATTAATTCTTAGTATTCCAAATTCTATCCATATGTACCTTGTTTCCTTCCAATGAGCCTGATATTCCCCCTTTTTTGATGTATATGATTAAGAAATTCTTGGACTTGCTTCTAAGGCACAAATTTCATGAAATTCTTCCTCCTAGTTTTTTTCTCCCAACACAGAGGAACCTTGAGATTTTGTTCTCTAAGGAATATTTTCAATGGTAGATAATTTATGGGATCTTGTTTTATGATAATTGTTTCTTAGAGAAAATAATTCTTCCTCTACTTTTGAGATCAATTCCTGAATAAATTTTACTCATCCAAAGTCTTAATTTTTCCTTCCTACATGTCCCCTTCTTCCTACATGGTCAGTGTTTTTGGGGGCATTATGTTTTTTTCCTCTCTATTCATGCAATCTGTGTCTTGACTCTTTATGAGGTTGATCTTATTTCAATTTGTCAAAACAATGCGTAGGTTCTTACCTCCTTATCTCATCCTCCCTATGGTACATTCTAAAAAGTTTCTCCCTTTTATCTCTAGTATGGAAATAATCCTGATAGTTCTCCAAAAAGGTTTTCTTCATGTCATCCCACGAAATAGATGTTCCATCGAGTCCCATGAACCATCTTAATCCAGCTCCCTTCAAAGTAGCGGGGAACAATCTTAGTTTTTGGGAATATGAAGTGTAATCATAGCTCTAGCATAAAACATCAAATTCAAAATGAAAAGCATCTAGATCCTCACTGGTTGTGCCCTTAAATTTTGGGAGGGATGATAAAGGAATGTTCTTCATTGGAGCTTCTCTTTGAATGTTCCCAATAGGGAATTAAAAGGTTTTAATTGTGTCATTTTCCATCTGATCCTACACAAAATTTGAGGGTTTTGAAAACCTATTTTAGGTATTCATTGTTCTCATAATTGTGAAAGGTTATCTAATGGTTGTTGATGATGCCTTATAACCATCCTAGAGTCTGGGATAGAATTATCAAGAGGATGCTTATTTTCTGGAATTAATTCTTAGTATTCCAAATTCTATGTATATCTACCTTGTTTTCCTTCCAATGAGCCTTGATATTCACCTTTTTTTATGTATATGACTAAGAAATTCTTGGACTTGCTTCTAAGGCACAAAATTCATGAAATTATTCCTCCCAATTTTTTTCTCCCAACACAGATGAACCTTGAGATTTTGTTCTCTATGGAATATTTTCAATGGTAGATAATTTATGGGATCTTGTTTAAGATAATTTTTTCTTAGGGAAAATGATTCTTCCTCTACTTTTGAGATCAACTACTGAATAAATTTTACTCGTCCAAAGTCTTAATGTTTCCTTCCTCCACGTCCCCTTCTTCCTACATGATTAGTATTTTTTGGGGCATTATGTTTTGTCCTCTCTATTCATGCAATTTGTGTGTGGACCCTTTATGAGGTTGATCCTGCTTCAATTTTTCAAAGGGATGTGTAGGTTCTTACCTCCCTGTCATCTCAAAGTCATAAGCATTTCTAATGCACTCTATTTCAACAATGCATCTAGAAAAGAAACAATGCTACTTATGCTTATACACCTTTAATAACCTCCCCAACAACAAAGGAAAAATGTTGGGCAAATAAATTTTCTTTAATAAAGCAAATCAATTTCTTACCCATAAATTATAAACTAGGGTAAGTCTATTTTTTTCAAAGTCATGACACACAATATAGGTAGGAAACAAATGACAACCAACATTGGTTAATACCTAATTTTAGATCTAAGGCTTTTGTGGTCCATAATGAAACAATGCTAGTTATGCTTATACACCTTTAATAACCTCCCCAGCAACAAAGGAAAAATGTTGGGCAAATAAATTTTCTTTAAGAAAGCAAATCAATTTCTTACCCATAAATTATAAACCAGGGTAAGTCTATTTTTTTCAAAGCCATGACACACAATATAGGTAGGAAACAAATGACAACCAACATTGATTAATACCTAATTTTAGATCTAAGGCTTTTGTGGTCCATAATGAAATAATGCTAGTTATGCTTATACTCCTTTAATAACCTCCCCAGCAACAAACGAAAAATGTTGGGCAAATAAATTTTCTTTAATAAAGCAAATCAATTTCTTATCCATAAATTATAAACCAGGGTAAGTCTATTTTTTTCAAAGTCATGACACAATCTACTTAGGAAACAAATGACAACTAACATTGATTAATACCTAATTTTAGATCTAAGGCTATTGGTCCACCTTTCGAACCAACTAATGTGGTTCATCCCCTGGACAAAGTGAGAAATCAATTGGTTTGAAGGAATAAATAGCATGGATGCATCATTGCCTAGAATTGCGTTGGTTAATTTGTTACTGAGAAAAAATTATTTAATATCTGGTTAAAAACTAGTTGTTATGTAATAATTAAATATTTTATTTCGATATTATAAATAGATTATTTAATAATATCCAAGTTTTATAATATTAATTCTATCTAAAAAATAATAAATTTTATAATATAATTGTTAGGGTTTGACTATTATATAAACTAGATAATATTTCAAATAAAAATATTTATTAATTTCTATAATAAGAATATTAGTAATAATAAATACATATTTTATTTGGATATTATAATTGATTATTTAATAAATATTAATTTTTATAATTATGTTATCTAAAAAATAATTAATATATATAATATAATCTGTTAAGGTTTGACTAATCCAAGATAAATTAGGATAAGTTAGGTCAACCATTTAATTGGTTCCAAATGGTTCCAAATGTGGATCAAATTTTATGAAGTACATACAACACATCATATCATGACATTAAAATATTTTATTAAACTAAACAACAAAAAATATAATTTCGTAATGATGTGCTAGTACTTTAATAAGTAATTTTACACCGGTTAAAAAATATTCTATTCGAGATTCTTCGAGAGCATGCACACTCACGCACGCTCTTATAACGAGCGCATGCACAATCAAGCTCTTATAACCAGCTCATAAAAACAAACCAGAATTGAGTGGTAATTAAGTGGTTTCCGCCCCGTGTTTTCGAATCAATCACTAGACCTTTTAACAATTTTTGAATTTTGAATTTGAGGCAATCTCATTTGTAGAAAGGTTGACCCTTCACCGACATAGATAAGATTTCAGAAAAGCTAACCGTTAAGAAAAGCAGGCAAAGTTGGGATGGTTCACTATATATAGAACTCGTTTCCCAAATTCATTCACGGCTATTTCACTTTTCTCTCATCTTCTCTCTCAGGCGTCGGTAAGTTTGTGTGCTGTGATTGAATGTGTGGAGCGCTCCGTTTTTTTTGGGTGTGTGTGTGTTTTTTTTTTCTTCTTCTGCTGTGTGGGGCTATGCCTGTTTGTGGGGCTATGCCTGTTTGTTTGAGCTGTATGTTATTGTTATGGTTGTGTTTATGCGTGGTTTGTGCGAGAGAAATCAATGTTTGCAAGTGAAAGCCAGAGACAGTGCAGAGCAAAGAGGAAAAAGTTCTCGAAGAAGAGCACAGAGGAAAAGATTAGGATGTTCGTTCGCTGAACCAGAGGCCAAGACAATCTCCATTCCTCTTCTCGCTGGATTGATGAGGTGGGGAGATCTAGGTCTGCTTTTTAATTTGATTTGATTTCTTATTATCAACCGTAATTGACATATCTAATTCTCTGGTTTTGATTTTAATAACCTTAATTATTTGCAGACTTTCGGGGTTAATGGATTTCTTAGTTTATTATTTTTCTTTAGTTTCTTTGACAATGCAAGAGTTTCATAACTCTAAGTGCAAATGGCGGGAACATTGTAGCTCCTTCCCAATAATTCGATGTGCTAATTTATGGTATTATTCAGATTTTAATTCTTTCAGTTTACAACGATTGCAATCTGTAAGTAATTCATTAGTTTATTTCCAGATTTTTCTTTGTTGATGGCGCTTTGTTGGTTTATTTTTGTCTGCTTCCAGAGCATCTGCTAATATACAGAGACTTTGCAAAGGGCAGAGGGAGCGTCACTGCTATGGAGCAATATTTCTAAGGTAAGTTGCAGTTCCTTCTGAATATAATATCACTATTTAAGAGTTTGGAGTTAAAAATAAATATACAGAAGCTAGTGTAAATTTCTTAATATATAGAAGCTAGTTCTAAATTTTTTGCTTAATAATTAGAGAGGTAGCTTGAGAATTAGGTTAGGTTGACATGCGATTCTTCTCGGGAATCAATCATAATGAAACATAGTCTTAAAACTCCAGGCAAACAAACAGTTGTTCGATTTTAGGGTGTTTTGTATAATCTTAAGATTCTAAGAAACAATTCCTTAGATGTTCTTTTTTAGGTGTTTTTTTCTGTCATCTTAAAATTCTAAGAAACAATTCCTTAGATGTTCCTTTTTAGGTTTTTCTCTGTGATCTTAAAATTCTAAGAAACAATTCCTTAGATGTTCCTTTTTAGGTTTTTTTGTGATCTTAAAATTCTAAGAAACAATTAGGTAGATTCTAAAACCAGATATTGCAGTTAAGATATCCTTAAATGAAATCCATTCACTTAAATTGGACCTGGGTCTACGAGAATTATATGTGAAACGGGAATAGGGTTTACAAGAGTTATAAGCAGGAGGGAAGCGGAGGAGCGGAGCAGAGATTTCACACTGTCTTACTCCCGGCCAATCTGATTTATGAATATCGAAGTACTAGACGGAGAGACCGTTTGATAGATTTAATTACCATATTACCAGCAGTAAATGTAATTTGATTATTTAGGTGGGAAATTTTGGTATTGTGAGTATTCCTGATACATAATGATTAGATCAATGAACAAATTGGAGCATAGGCTTCCCCTTTACTATTTTATGTCATTAATATCCTTTCTTTCTATTCTATTGCATTTCAATTTTTTTTCTGAATTTTTCGCTTCCTTGGACCTGGCCTGCATTATCATTATGTAAACACAGATTTTAGAACATTATTATATCTTCCCTCCATTAGAATCATCCTGTCGGGGATTGAACTTAAACTCTGCCTCTCTCAAAAACAACATTTCTCTATTCATTGAAACCGTTTTCCTTCCTGTTTATTTGTTTTGCTGACGTGTAACGTGTAGATAAACATATGTGGTATGGACGCATATGATGTATCGGTTTATTTTTATCTGACGTGTACATATGATGTATCGGTTTATTTTTATCTGATAGTGCAGGAATGATTTGAGTATGATGTAGCATATAGGTTCATAATTTGCCGTGATCCGCTCATTTTCAGTAACAATTCTAGAATACATGAAGCTATATTCTTAACATTTTATTTCTGTTAATTGAATGCAAATGGTTACATCATACATGTCGTTTGTATAGTATTTAATTGGTTAGCTAAAAGAATGAGAAATCTTATTATTAATATGAATTAATTAATTTAATTTATATAAATGAGATGAAGGTTATGAAAAAAGTTTAGGAAAAAATTATTTCATGGTTGCATCATACATGTCATTCCTATAATATTTAATTGGTTAATAAAAGAATGAGAAATCTTATCATCATTAATATTAATGAATTAATTTAATTAATTTAATTTATATAAATGAGATAAAGTTTATGAAAAAAGTCTTTAGAAGAAAATTATTTTATTTATTAGTTATTTTGAGTGGAAGGTTATGAAAAAGTGTTTAAAAGAAAACTATTTTATTAGTTAATTTGATATAATAAAACATTTTATCTGAATAAAAATAATTTATTATAATAAAAATACTATCACATAATAATGATAAATACAATAAAGTAATATAATTTTTAGGTGATAAATACAATAAGGTAATATAATTTTTAGGAATTAGTTCAATTTATATAAATGATATGAAATTTGGAAAAAAAATATTATTATCTATTAGTATAATCTAATATATAAAATATTATTTTGATAAAAAATCTATTTATTAAAAGATCAATAAAACACCTAATCACTAAATAATGTAAGATACACATCACATATAATGGTAGATATAGTCAGCAAAATAATCTTTAGTAAATTATGGTTTTGAACTTATTAATATAATATTATCAATTATTATAATATATAATTAACATTTTAAAGTTTATATTTAACTATCTTTAGATTATTTTATGTAACAATACACATAACAAAATAAATGATACATAATATTATTATTTAAAATTATTTAATATAAAAATTTAATAAGAATTTAAAATAAGAATTAATTTCATATCTGAAAATTAATAAATTATGTAAGAGTTTATTGGACATAACTATTATTAGATTTGGAAAAAAAAATATGATGTTAAATACTATATAAATAATTATTAAACATTTTAATTTCAATATGGAAATTATTGTGTCAAAATAAATTAATGGATAGAAAAATTTAATATGTTAATTTGGGTTTTGCTTAAACTAGTGGAGATCCATTTTAATTCAGATCTATTTAAGTAGGTTATATTCCACATGAATACTATGGGTGATTTTTGTTTTATTATTTTATTTTAATTTTAATTTCACCAACTTAAAATGTTTACATTACATCTTTATCATACTGGGTTGGAAAGCTCCTATCAAAACAATGATTAAGAAAATAAAATCGATCATATTTAACTCATTCCAATTTTTATTTCAAATGTCTTTATAATTTACTTATTAAGCTATTTTTCGTATAATTATCTAATGTACATGAAAATAAATAAATGTATTAATATTTAATAAAAATTTTTAAAATAATTACTTTCATATAATTATTTAATCTATATTATTCAGAGTGATTTTATTTAAGTTAACACATAAAAGTTGGAACTATCCAGAACCTTAAAATGCATCTTTCATTAAAAACTTAACATAAGTTGTTAATTAATAAATAAAATTTACAATTAAACTAATATAAATAATTAAATCACTTAAATATGTAAATACATATTATTTATAATAAATTAAATAAATAATAATTATTATTATACTCAAAAATTATAAAAAATAAAATATAGTATTAACTAATATGCAAATAGATATCAAATCATTTTATAAAAAATAATTTAACAAATTAAAATGAATAAATTTAAATCCATCCTTTAATTTATCACAAAAATAACAAAACTTCTTTGATTCATCAATCACAAACGAGTAATTCTTAAAATAACAAAACTCTTGATTTAATGCAACACAAACATAATTCTTAGAAAAAATTATGAAGATGCAACTTATATGTGAGTCTAAGCCTAATTTGGCGGTTGGTGTAAATATAACTAATATGCAATAATAATAACAAAATCATTTTTAATTAAAAATAATTAAAAAAATTAAAATGATAAATTTAAATCCATCCTTTAATTTATCAAAAAATAACAAAACTCTTTGATTCAATGCAATCACAAACGAGTATTCTTAGAAAATAATTATTGAAGGTACAACTTATAATGTGAGCTCTAAGCCCTAATTTGGCGTTGGTGTTCGAAGGGATTCACGCTACTTATAAGCTGTCAACGGTGCGATTCATTTAATGAACCGTCTTCTCTCTGGCAACCTCACCTTTATCCCATTCCAATTCATCATATTTCTACGGAGAGTTCGCATGATGAAGCTTGCTTGATAAATCCTCTCCTCGCACTCCATACTTGCTACAGTAGCTATGTGCACGGACTCTCCGTAGATATCGTGCCATGCGTTTGTTACCAGTGCGCGGACGACCTTCGGGTGGCAAAGTAATGATTTGAACCTCTGCTTATTCCAATGGACAAATGCCACCTTTCCTTATTGGCATGTGCATTAGTTATGGGATTGGGGCCTATTCTAGAGTTCCATATGGTTATAGGGCCAGTTGTAAAGTTTGATTGGCTAATTTGTCTAGGTGCAATTTAGTTTTCTGAATATATATATTAGGTGCAATTTAGTTTTCTGAATATATATTTAGCTTGAAATTAATAAGGGGAGTAAGAGGTTTGTGATCCTTTCATACAAGTGCATAAGTTTTCCTTCCACAAAAAATTTAGTTTCAAAGAGCAAGTAAAATTAACCCTCTGATCCCACTCCATACTCCTAGAGTCACTATATGCAGTGATGATTTTATAAACTCTTTCGTTCTAGATAAGGCTCTGTTGATATCATGCCATGCGTATGTTACCGGTGCACGGAATCAACATGCCATGCGTATGTTACCAGTGCACGGAATTTTCGGGTGGCAAAATAATGATTTGAACCTCTGCTTATTCCATACGAATCCACGTTTGCTGCATGCAGCAACCTTGGAATAATCTATACACTTTAAGTGCTTTCCTTAAACCTATGCATATTCATATTTGATTTGTTAAGAACCCTACTCATATCACACACAAAATATATATATATATATATATGAACCTAAAATTCAACTAGTAACTTACAACCATTGAAAATATAATAAATCCGAAAGTGACATTAAGCGCAACGCGTTTATGCTTTGGGCCGTCCTTATCACAAAAGCGATAAGCAACACCCTCGGTGAAAAGCAAATAGCATATCAACCGAATTTTGAATTTGTCACAAACATTTTTATGCCCTCGGATGACAACACAGCCGAGATCCATCCGATTTATTTAGTTTGTGTTCCAAAGCAAGCACGTTCTTTCTGCTGACTCATCCCTTTGCATGAGAGTGTGATGGTGTCTGTGTGAGGGTGAAACATTGACACAGGAGAGAAAGAAATCTCTGGATGCAAAGAAACGAGATGACGGCTTCGATGGAGTAAGGCAGAATAATCTTTACGCGAAGAAACGAGACGTGGGTTCGATGACTGACTAGTATGTTCAAATCTCTTTCACCGCTTTCATTTTCATCCTAATTTAATTTGTCCATCAAATTTTGAGTTCTGATTTGCGATTTTCTGATATTAATTTGTAACACAGGAAGAAAGAATTACTGTAATGGGCATGGCTGGCCGGGCTAGTAGCAGAAATTTCAACTGCTAAGCAGTACTTAAGAATCATGACCATCAGGTAGCATTCGTTTCTACATCAGCTAGCTGTCATTTCTGCCTAAGTTTCTTTGAGACCTTTTCCTTTTCATCATTTTATTTTTTATTGCTAGAAATAGATTTGGAGTGTTCTAGTTTCTTTAACTTAGATTTAAAGAAAACATTTTTTTATCCAGTGTCTTACATATACACTCTGTCCTTGAAACAAATCCATGAGTGTTTTCCTTTAATTGTTTGGGCTTTCTGCCGTCATCTAAGGGTAGGTGGTTGATATCGATAGGACTTACATCAAAAAAGTGGGTAGCCCTCAAAAAATGCCCAGTTTTTTCAGATTGATCCATAGAATTCTGTTATGAGACTCCTGTCTGTGCTTAATCTAATAAGATTATATATAGCATCGATACATAAAGATACTAACGGAATAAGCAAACTGAGATCCTCTAGTTCCAGATTTGAATGAAGCTATGGAAACAGCATTACTCAGAGCAAAGACAAAAACCTCCAGCAACTGGACGAGAAACACACGAGCATGCATCAATGATTTGAGCAGCAAAGCCTGGAGATAGAACATGGACGTAGGGGCAGGAATTAAAGAGAGAGAGGTGGCAGCAAGGGGAGAATTAGTTGGAGTGGATTTTGTTGTTGAATTAATTGATTCATAAGCTGTTGTTTCATTTCACCAGGTGGCATTTGGGTCAGTATCTATAGTTTTCCATAAGAAAAATTCAGACTTTATATGGAAAATTTTCGCAATATTGATTTAGCTTGTAGGAGGCAAAAACAATTATTATTGTTATTATTGTGTTTATGTCGAGTGTCAATGCAAGATTAACGTCCCACATCTAGAGAGCGAGAGCATGGCACAGAGGGAGAAGTTCCTGAACAAGAGCATAGAGGGAAAATTCCTTAAACAGAGGTATTTATTTCTGGGTTGTTTGATAGTTGCAGAACCAGGCCATCACAATGTCCATTCTTCTTCCAATTGGATGGATGAGGTGAAGGAAATTTCATTTCCTTATATCAGCAACAATTGACATTTCTAATTCTCTGGTTTTTTATTAGTAATCTTAATTATTTCTATACTTTTAGCTAATGCAATTGGTTTGTTTGTTTATTTCCTCTTTCCAGTTTTTTTTCAACTATATATAGAGATTGTGGCATTAGCGTAAAAGGTGCAATAATATTTTACAAGATATTCAAGGTACACTGCAGCTCCTTCCCAACACCTCTCTGTTTGTGCTTATGTGTGTGCAATAATATTTTACAAGATATTCAAGGTACACTGCAGCTCCTTCCCAACACCTCTCTGTTTGTGCTTATGTGTGGTGTTATTACCATTTGATTTCTTTAAATTAACAACAATTGCATTTTGTAAATAATTCATTAATTTATTTTTAAATTTTTATGTGCTAATAATGCGTTCTTTGTTTATTTATGTTTTCTTCCAACATCCATGTTGCATAGAAAGAAAATAAAGGAACGAGTGCGAAAGCTAGCACTACTGTAAAGGAAGGAATGACAAAAGGAATGACCACTGCTGCCACTGAAGAAACGTTCTGCAGTTGTTACTTAATATCTTCTGGCTTGCTTGTTTTATAATTGATAACGTTTTTAAGGTACTCTGCAGTTGTTCCTTAATATCTTTTGGCTTGCTTGTTTTATAATTGTTAGCATTAGTTGCTAAAATAGGAAAATTATTTTAAATTTCTTGCTGCATATCTATGCTGTCCAAATCAATTCCAAATCAATCATAATAAAGGTGTAGACTGCAAAGGGACTTCAGACCAACAAACTGTTTAAATAAATAACATGCTCCATGTTAGGGACTTCAGACAAACAAACTGTTTGAATAAATAGCACGCTTCATGTTAGGGTGTCCATATAATCTTGAAACAAGCACAAGCGCTCCATCCTAGGGTGTCTACATAATTTTAAAACAAACCCAATAACTTAATAATTCAAGAAACAAACCCAATGATTATGGCCGATTCTAGTACCACATATTGCATGTTTTTAATCTTCAAATAAGCTATATTGATGTGAATTATAGTTTGGTAATGAAAATTAGATATAATAAAGGGGAGGGAGTTATTCTCGTTTTAGATTAGTTTGTTTCACACTTAGTTTTTCAGATTAGTTTATTTCATACTTAGTCTTACTGCTTTTGGGATTATATTTTTTTCATCAATTACTAAATTATTAATTATTAAAAAAAATTCGTCATAACTAATCGGAAAAAGTATAAAAAATTATTGGAATCATTTCTTATCATTAATTATTAAAATTGCTTTCGTCAATTACTAAATCTTAATAATGAGAGGTGAAAAATTAAGAGTTTTATAACTCATAAGTGTAAATGGCTGAAAATTTATGGTGTTATTCATATTTGATTTCTTTCGCTTAACACCTAATTCATTAATTTATTTCTAGATTTTCTTTGTTGATGGCACTTTCTTTGTTTATTTCTCTCTGCTGCGAGAGCATCTGCTAATTTATAGACTATGCAAAGGGCAGAGGGAGCATTAATGCTATGGAGCAATATTCTTAAGGTAACTTGCAGTTCTATCTTCTTATGTGTGTTGTCACAATGGATAACGTTTATAATAGTTCTATCTTCTTACGTGTGTTGTAACACATTAATGCTATGGAGCAATATTCTTAAGGTAACTTGCAGTTCTATCTTCTTATGTGTGTTGTCACAATGGATAACGTTTATAATAGTTCTATCTTCTTACGTGTGTTGTTACAATGTATAACGTTTATAATATCACTTGTTTGGTAGATTTTAAAATTTACGATTAAAAATAAATATACAGATGTAGTCTAAATTTCACTTTCAGTAATTATAGAATTCGCGATGAGGTTTATGTTAACATGCTATTATATTCCAAAATCAATCATAATGAAACGCAGTGGCAAACCAGATTAGGTTAGCATGTAAATCCTCTCCAAAATCAAGAAACAGTCTTAAAACTCCAGGCAAACAAACAGTCCAACATGTTCCATTTAAAGGTGTTTGATTAATCTTAAAATTTGAAGGAACAATTCGGTAAATTCTAAACCCAGATATTGCATTTTGGATATCCTATTCACTTATATTGGACCTAAGAATTAAATGTGAAACAAACAGTTCAACATGTTCCATTTAAAGGTGTTTGATTAATCTTAAAATTTTAAGAAACAATTCGGTAAATTCTAAACCCAGATAGTGCATTTTGGATATCCTATTCACTTATATTGGACCTGAATTAAATGTGAAACAAACCGTTCAAACATGTTCCATTTAAAGGTGTTTGATTAATCTTAAAATTTTAAGAAACAATTCGGTAAATTCTAAAACCAGATATTGCATTTTGGATATCCTATTCACTTATATTGGAACTGAGAATTAAATGTGAAACAGGAGCAGATTTTACGAGATATTATATGTAGGCCTGGAGCTGAGCAAATGTTCCTTCTTTCACACTTTGTCTTACTCCTTCCGAAGTCATTTCTACTGAATTATGGAATCAGCTTAATGAAGATTGAAGTACTGGACGAGAGCGTTTTATAGTTTTTATTACCATATTATCAGTGGTAAATGTGATTATTTATGTCGGGAATTTTGATACTGTGAGTATTCCTGATAAATAATGATTAGATCAATGAACAAAATCGAGCATAGGTTTAAGATTTATTATTTTCTTTCTACTGCATTTTTTTGCGTGCACTTTTCAATTTTATTTCTGAATCTTTGATTTCCTCAGACGTGGTTGCACTGCCATTATCTAAACACAGATTTTAAAAGTTATTATATCTTCCTTCCATTAGAATGGTGGCTATCAAGATTGAACTCGAAACCTATGCCTTTGTCAAAAAAATTGAACTTGAATTTTTGATGTTTGGAACTCTTCATTTTTGTCCTGGAGCTTCCCTATTGGCATATAATGATAATGGGATATACTCTTTTTTACATGTAAGCAATCTTTTAATTCTATTTAGTTACTTCCTTATGTGACATGTATGTTGCTGGGGATTTTCGATATAGTAGGCTGAAATTTACTGCTTTTCTTATGTGAAATTTTTGAAATCTGGTTTTTTATAAAGTTGCATCATGTCATGGCCATGTATGAATGAGTGAATATTCCTAGAGATGTTTTGTTGAAATTTTATCTTGATAAGTCATCATATATTCCAAATTGAAGTGTAAATGTCTTGAAGCAATTGTCTCATGCCCTAATGTCATGCGAAATTGTTCTAGAGGCCTCCTTGACTAGGTGAATCCATTCCAAGCATTAAAATATCCTTGATTAGGCATTGAACCCCCACTGGTGATCACTCTAAAGCATATCTTTCTCACCTTCTCCCTTTCTTTCTAGGCCTAGCCCCAATAGGTGACCGAGGGCATCAAATTTCTCACAATTCACCAACACAAAAAAAATTGATCTCTTGTCCTCTATTGTGTTTTTGTGTCTCCTAGAAGCCTTCCAAATTTGAAGCAATTCCGATGGTGGGATTTGAGATATTCCAGTCCCTAGCTCTGAGATCGATTCTTACCCTTGGGTTCTCTTGGCTAGTTACCTCATTGGGATCATTGCATAAAAATTAGTGAAAATTTCCCCTTTGATCCCCTTATCCCCCTTAATTAGGTCAAGAACACCCTTGATTGATCAACTGCACCCCATTGACTTAATTTTGGGTCCACTTGGTCCCGTGTGGTCCCATAACTTGCTAAAGATAATTTCACAAAGACCACTAGAAAACCAAGTTTCCACAAGGATTTCTAAGACTAGGTATCTCCTTTACAAGTCTTATCCACAAACCCTAGCACTTGAAATCCCCTTTTCCCTTCCTAGAGAGCCTTACACCTTGATTCTCAAGCAAGGAAACCATACAATTGAGTCTCTCTTGTGAATAGGCCTTAGGAATCACTCCTTATCCTTTACTGACTCATTCATCTAGTGATTCTCTTTATACTGAGTCTCCTCCTATCGGTGAAAGTCTGTAAAGAGCAGGGAGCCTTAGTTGAGGTGATAGTGGTCTATCGCTCCATTGTGTCCCTTGACATAGTAGTTGCCCTTTCAGGATCCCCTCCTAGCACCCTTGCTAGTTTGAGCGGTAAAATTTAGTGTCGTTGCTGGAGAGGAAGCAGGTCTACCTCCCTAATGAATCACTGAGGAATTGATTCATTGTCGAAATTTCTAATATTCCTCTAGCGACTCCATTCTTTGTCCAAACCCCTAGTTTAATTGAAGGTGACAATATTCCTGCCTTAACTAGGGCCACTGTAAGAAGGGTTGAACAAACTCATCACCTGTTAGAACTTCCCTTCTCCTTGAATTTGAAAATGTCAACGATCCCGCCCCAAATATGGCAACTAGTTCTGGCACTGACCCAAAACAAGACCAACCCAAGATGACCAAAATTGAAAGACATTTGGTTAGTGTCTTTGCTCCTTTGAAGTTGAGTGATGATCCCAAACCATTGCCTGAGAAATACAATAGATGGTTGCCCAAATTCAATGGCGATGCTACCATAAGTGCCCGTTACTTTGTTGAAGAATTCTACTAGCACATGTTACCTAGGATGATTTTTTATGAGGATAGACTTATGATGCTTTTCGGGTTGTCTCTTGAAGGGAAAGCAAGAGAATGGTACCTTAGCCTTCCCCCAACATGCATAGATGACTCTGGACAATTTGAAGACATGTTCATAAGTAGGTGGTCATCTAATGCACAAGGAACCTACAACATTGAAAAGTTTTATCAAATAACTAGGGAAAGGGACAATATCCGAGAATTCATCCAAAAATTTGATAGATTAGTCAAGGATATCCCTGACCATTTGAAGCCCCTTGATTCTAACATTCTTGACAAATTCATCAAAGTTGTGGGTTGCCACTGGCCTATTCATTAAGGGACAAGAAGCCTTCAACGTTGGATGAGGCTAAAGAGATAGCAATGGAAGTTGAATAAAACTTATAAATCTCTAGAATGGATGTTAATGACCACCCTAAGGCTAAATTTGAGGTCAAAAGGGAAAAATCCAAAGATCAACATGAAGAAACCCTTCTGGCCATCCTCAGAAGATGGAAAAGCTCAATGAAGAATTGAACTCACGAGATAGGCTCTACTTTTGGGGCCTTGGAAAGGGCCCAAAAGTATAGCTACATCCCAAAAGGGAAGGCCTTTCCTAAAAAGAAAAATGAAGAAGACAAGCCAAGCTCATCTCAAGTCCCAAACATTTTGGCTCCAACTAATGCAGTTGAGCAAGATTCATCTTTCAAGGAGGAGCAAAGTGATGATGAAGAAGTAGATGAGTAAGCTAACCTTGTAGAATTTGATATCTTCGACATTCTGGTAGGAGGTTCATATACTCATCCTCCCCTAAGTGAGGTCACCTTCAAAGAAAAAAGGGAAGAGCCGATTCTTAACGTTGATGAAAGTGGAAGATTCAAAGGGGTCCAATATTCACAAAAGGACAACACTAAGGACCCCACAACTGCCAAGGAACCCAACAAAGATGACTCAATTTCCAAAAAAGTCTCCCCTAAGGAACCTCTCCTTAAAGATCCTCCTAAAAAGGATCCCCCAAATAAGGATAATCCCAAAAAGGATCCTCAAATGAAAGAAACCATCAAGAAGTAGGAAAAGGGAAAAGAGGTTGGTTTTAACATTGATCTAGAGATGGAAATGAGGAGCGGAGGGAGCGAGGGTTCCGCGGCGGCGATCTGCTAGGGTTGCAGGTTTGCAGATGTGCAGTTGACGGACCGGATCAGTGACGTATGTGGGAGGACACGGTGCAGCAGTTCGGCCGGGACAGAGAATAGATCAGCGGGGTTTCAGTTTGTCAGGTAAGCAGCAATTTTCCCTGTTTCTGTCAGAGTATTTTCTAAAGGGACAAGCGCTGAGAGGGAATGGAAAACACTTCGGGGAGGGGAGAGATCCCCTCCTTTAAGAATATAGTAACGGGGGAGAATAGTACGAGTGGAATACAACAAAATCAACAGGAAAACTATGCCCCTGTCATGGGTATTCTGTGCCAGAAAAGGATGAAAGGAAAATGCCTACCACGAGCTCAAAAGCGGCCAAGATATGTTATCCCCAATAACAAGTTGGAGGAATATAACAGCTACATGAAAGATCATGCCCTAATCTGCAAAATTATAGGATATTGGCCTCCGGAGAAAGAGCTTTACAGGTGGATTGAAGAAAGGTGGAAACCGAAGGGACACATAGACCTAAAACTGGGAGCCCAAGGGTTTTTCACAGCCATCTTCACGAACCTGGAAGACAGAAACAGGGTCTTTGAAGAAGGACCGTATTTCATGAATAACGCAGGCTTATTCATGAAATACTGGAAGGAGAGATATAACCCAGAAAAAGAAAAGCTGTTGGAAGCCCCAATCTGGGTTAGGCTGTTTGGACTCCCCGATGAATTCTGGGATCCTGAAATATTGGAAGGGATAGGAAACTCAATCGGAAGTTTTGTTAAAGCTGCAGAAGCTACCCGACGAGGTAAATATAACTCATGTGCAAGGATCTGTGTTTACATGAATCTAGCCGAACCCCTCCCAGATCATGTGGAGGTGGAGTATCACGATGAAGTGTGGCAACAACCAGTCGATTATGAACACATCCCTTTTAGATGCCGTAAGTGTCATGAATATGGGCACCTGTATAGACAATGCCCATTGAACAAGGAGGATGAATTGAAAAGAAATCAGGAGGAACATCAGAAAAACACAGGGAAAATGGAGGAGACTGACAAAGGTTTTCAACCGGTTACAAGAAGAAGGAGACAAAGTCAAGAAAAAACTAAATCCCAACCTCAAGGAAAAGCTAGTATTTCAATCAGCCAAAATAAGTTTCAGGCTCTCCAGAATGAAAATGAAGAGTATGAAGTTAATCTGGAAGATGATGAAGACCTAGGGAATTCCCCAATGGATACTACAGGCGAAAGTAAAGGGAAGGCAGTAAACCTAGGAGGAAGTTCTGAAGAACAGCCGGAAGGAAAGGTGGAGGATTTGGTAATACAATCCCCGATAGAGGTGGAAAATCAAGCCGAAGGTGAGATTGAGGAAGAAAGAATCATGAAACAACTAATCCAAGAATGGAAATATTTAGATAGCAGATTCATACCTGAGAAACAGAAACAACTGTACAAGGAAGTATTTCAGAAGTATAAGGAGAAAAAAGGACAGAATGCAGATAAACAGATAATGATAGGACCTGACCAAGGGAAGCCGATGAATGAAACTATCCAGACTGTAGGAGAAACCTTGATCAACTCAGGCAAAGTGATACCTGTGTCAGAGGTATTCTTCCCCTCTTTCCAAAAGTTTTAAATGATTGTGATCAGTTGGAATATAAGAGGCCTGAATAGAAAGGGCAAACAGAGGTATTTGACAGAAAAACTGAAAAAAGAAAAGCCTAGTGTTATGATTCTACAGGAGACAAAAATTTCGGTTCAACAGATTGAAGAACTCATGGCCAAGAATAAAATACATTATGAAGTTATGGGACAAGATGCCATTGGGTCTGCAGCGGGTATTGCAATTTTGTGGAACCCGAATGATATCATCTTAGGTAGTTGGACTAGTATGAGCAGAATCCTTACTGGCCTTGGTAGAATAGTAGGAACGAAAGAGAAGGTTGTCATTTCAGGGGTGTATGGCCCCCCTTCTCCCGGAGAAAAAGAAAACTTCCTAAATAACATGAAAATCATTCGTAGGTTATATCCAGAAGTTGACTGGATAATTGGTGGTGATTTTAACCTAATCAGATCCTTAGAAGAAAAGAAGGGAGGAATAAGGAAAATGGATCACTTTATGGAGAAGTTTAATGATCTGATAGATGAACTCAGGCTTGTAGATATCCAGACTATAAACGGGATTTGTACCTGGAATAACAGGAGGGGGGGTCAAAATCAAATTGCCTCCAGGCTTGATCGATTCCTTGTTTCTGAAGGTATCATGAACAAAGATATTTTTGTAGAAGCAAAGATAATGCCTTCCCTGGGGTCTGATCATTGGCCAATCAGACTTGAGGTGGACATCAAAGTGCTCCAAGGAAAAAGACCTTTTCCTTTTGAATCCTTCTGGCTAAGAGACCCAACATTTATCAAAAAACTGGAAGAATGGTGGTGTCAAAGCACGATTCAGGGCAAAGGGAAAATGCGTTTGTTTCAACTAAAACTTAAAGAGCTGAAAGAGAAAATTAAAAACTGGAACAAGAAGGAGTGCGGCAATATTATGGAAGACAAACAAAATTTGGAAAAAGAAATGGAAACTCTACAGCAGAAAATGATTTTGGAAGGCAGAACAGAGGAAAGCATCAGCAAGGAAGGAACAATTCTTGGCAAACTTGAAGAAAGAAGGAAGCAAGAGGAAATCCTCTGGCGCCAGAAATCGAGAATAAAATGGTTAAGGGAGGGGGAAAGAAATACTAAGTTCTTTCATCAAGCTATGATCAAACATAGACAGAGAAACAGGATTCTATCTATCAAAGATAAGGATGGGAACTGTTATGCTTCTTAACCTGCAAAGCAATACCGAACAGAGAATATGCGAGAAAAATACCTAGAACACAGAATATGCGAAGAAAATATACCCAGAACACAGAATAGCAATGATTTTATTACTCAGAGAGAAATGTTCACAGGCCTCTTCGAGGGGGGCAACCTCCAATAGAGCAGAGCTCGATTACAAAACAAGACACGATACTCCTCGCAGGGAGTCTCTATCCTT
>APFE030911252.1:94479-110999 GCA_000404065.3 Pinus taeda | reverse complement strand
AGACTCAAAATTGCCCTGCGCACACAGCTGCAGGGGTCCATACACTCAGCTGTAGAGCCTTTCTTCTCCTATCTTACCCACTTCTTCTCCTATCTTACCCAATTCTTCTCACTATCACCTCTTCCTACTACTTATCCATATAAATCTACTTGTCTCTTCACTAAGACTCGCTAATTATAGCTTTTTTCATATAATGCCATGGTCCATAGACCATGGGTGAATCTCAAAACTGACTCAAACTTTACATAAAACAAGGGTCTAAGCCCATTTGACTCTTATTCATCTACGTGCTCCACATCCACAAATCACGAAGAATTTACATTATTTACAAAAATTGTACCAAAATTTGGGTTATCTTAACCCCAAAACTAACCAGGGGACCCCATCCTAGCAGGGCCCCAACACAAAGATTGTGACTCTCCCTCGAGTGACTCTTCTGGCACTGCGATCTTACTGCAAAGATCCCCTAGCTCAACTTGGACCACTACAACTTCAGTAGCGCTCTGCGTTGCTTCCTGCTAAACTTCCTCGACCAATTTTTCCATGGCTTGTCCTTTTATAGCCAACCTCATCGTTTGTTGTTTCTGCTGTAGTCGTTTAAGCTTATCCTGAATGGTAGTCATGACCTGATAAGCCTCCTCCAACTAAGGCTAAAACCTGGCCTTTAGCAAGGCCTCCTTCTTCTGTGCTTCCTCCACCTATGCCAGTAACAGTTTTCCTTCGTGTAACTTGGCAAAGTATTGTGTTGGTGCTAAGGAGCATGTAGTTGCCTTGACCTCATCATATTGGCGCTGTAGCTCCCTTATCTTTGTGTTCAACGTCTACAGGTTTAGATCCTCCTACAAATTCGTCACTAGCTCCATAGCCTATTCGAATAGCACTACATAGTTAGTGATTGTGGCATCCAAGGTAGCCATGACTTCCTTTATCGCATCTCCATGTTGCTTCTAGACCTCAAGCGGAGTTGTGGGCTACAACTTTAACTGCAACTATGTAATATTCAAGTTGAGCTCAAATGTGACTTGTCCAAACTTTGCTTTAGCCTCCGACATACCAGTGATGAGTTTTCTAATTTTGGCTTCTGGTTGTGCATCCTCTCGGATGTGAAGCTCAGGCACTGTTTTACATGCCTCCGCTACTATTGACTCTTAACGTGAACTATGCTCTTGTAGCACCTCGTTTTCCTTCAGAGCTTGCATCTTTTTAGTGAACAATTGCTAGTTATTAATTTTAATCTCACTAACAATAGAGAGTGCTCGCTCCTCTCTAATCCTGAGCTCTTCCACGAATCCTTGTAGTAATGCATGTAGAGAGTCAAGGGATAGCGTAGAAAGGTTTAGTCCCATGTTCGTGACTTTTTGAAGCAGTGCACTCTGTTCATCTATTTCGATGTGGACTTACCCTTCAGGAAAAGGGAAGACTCTCACATCCTATGGCCAGACCATCTTTGTGACTATATTCTTTCCTCATGCCAGACTAGCTTGCACGCCACTCGTCTTCCCAACATCTTCTTAGATTCTGGTAGCTTGGAGCTATAACTTTCACAGATCCTTCTGAATGCCCCCCAATGTCTGCATATATTATTGCTTGAACTGTTGTAGCACTTCTGTGGCAGTGTCCCGAATTTTATCATCGATCTCGTCAAGATCACCTTTTGTTAGTACCATGGGGTCAACCCGGGTTCTATCATATTTTTTCTTCTTTCGTGTTCCTCCCTGATGCTCCTTGCCCTGTCTTTTAAAAATAAATGGGGTTCTCTGCCCTTCATCTCCACCACCACATTGTCCTGAAAGCTCTTCTTCCTCCATCTTAGGTGAATTTGACTTGTCACCTTTCTATGACTCATGTTTTTCTTTTTCCGCCTGCTCCTTAGAGACGCGTTCTTGATCCACGCGAGCCTTTTTTGCAACTTCCTTATTTTTCTATTCTACCAGGGTACACATAGCCTTCTTAGCGGGCTCATTGCATTTCTGTGCAATAGAACTTTCCGCACCCATGGTTGTTCCAACATCTCAGTCTGAAGGGGCGTGCCACTTTGCAGGCCATTTCGATACAACCTCCTGCACATCTGGTTCTGACACCAAATGGGGAAACTGGTGCCATTTATGCTCTGGATCTTTCCGTGCTTGGATATAGACTCTATGGAAGTCAACCTTGAATTTCGCGTAGGCTGACAACTATGTGAACAAGGTTGGGGACAACCTCAAACGCTGATTAATGGCCATGCGGAGATTCATTTCCATAAGAACCCAAAATATCTTCTTCTTTGTAATCTGCGCGACATCCTTTGTAGACCATAAGGAAGCGAATTGCACTGCCTCTGGCAATCCTTCCTCGAGTGGAGGAAATTGGCTATCCTCTGGCAATTCCCATTCAACGAGCACAATTGACAGAAACAACCAAGCCTAGTGAAATGGCTTGGTTTCATCCTGGACCTCTCAACAGTTCGTTAGGCACTCCTAGTAGAGGTATGTTGCCTAATTAAATTGGATGCCTTTCGTGCACTGTGTAGCAAGGGAAACTACAGGTGCCAGAACTTCATCCGCATGGCATTTTCTCATCACCTTCCCTGCTAAAATCTGGGCAGCCAATTGAACTATCGAGTTTGTTATTGAAATAATGGAATACTCTCACGACTTCTTAAGGAGGCAATAATCCCTCTTCATCCTTTCGGCAAGGCATTTTCCTAGTCTTTCTGCCAAACTCCTTAGCCAAGGTCACACCTTTAAGGTAGGTCGTGATTTTTGTGAATGAGCATGTCTATAGGGGATTATTACCCTTCTAGCCATTAATATCCATCGTGCACAATGTCAGTAGCGTGCACACTTACATATTAATGGGTGTGGAGTGGTAATTGGCACCCATAACAAATTGAGCAACCTTGATTTCTCGACACCCAGACTCATTCCTCTGTTTTCCAACACTTTAACCTATTTCTTCATAAACCCTCCTCATATATTTTCTTCGTAAGGTGGGAACTTTAGGTGGTCCATGAGGTCCCAATCCTCCATTTTTAACAACGGGACCCTTGCAAGTCGAGGGCCTTCAAAAGGGACCTACTTGGGTAGTGGGGTGTGGATATTGTAAATTTCTCGGCATCCAGGGCCTTCGTGACCTTTTATTTTCCCTTTCGTAGAGGGATATACCTGGGTAGCCTTTTTATGGGTTCTTCTCCTTCAGTGTCAATATGTTCTATTCCCTAGGCTTCTTCCGCCTCTAGGTCCACTACTTTCTCTGGCTACTTATATTTCTTCTGCTTATGCATTTCGGCATGCTTCTTGGGGGATGTGCATAGTGACATTGGAATTTTTTGCTTTCCCTTTGCTGCGGGTTGTTTCTCCTTCATTACAGGTTGCTTGTCTTTTTTCATGGTCTATTTCAGCTTGGGAGACCTCACCACCATGGGCACCGCAGGCATAGCCTCTACACTTGAAACTTCTGATCCTGGTGTGTCAGACATAGATGCTTCCAAACTCAAGGCTTCGGTGGGGTTGGTGGTAGTCATTCTCTCCATAAACAACTCACGGGCTTCAGGAGAAATGTTTGTTTGTGATAAGGAATTCTTCCCAAAATTCTTAGCTCATGGGCAACAGACAGAGAAATTCACTAACAACTCTTAGAGTGCAAAGTGTTCTTTGCTGGACTCGCACATGTAATTTATAAGGGGTTTTGAATTCAAATTTGACCACTCCCCCCATTTTCTAACAATAAATTTTTTTTTGGTGGTAGATCTTCAAAGATTTTTTCCTTAATTTCCAGCACCCCACTCCACTTAACCATCTTCTGGCCATCAAGTCATGAACAACAACTCCAATGGTGATTTTCCTACTGCGCTGCACGACATCTTCCCCCATGGCGCAACTTTCTAAGTGCAACTTCCTCGGTTGCCTCTTCATCATTCTCCATGCAGCCTGTGCGCTGCGTTGTTCTCCAAATCCGATAGTGTAATTTATAGTCCACCGCTCCCTTGCAATTGCTTGGAGCACTAAGACTATCCTATTGTCATATAGTCATTGTGCAGGATCATCTGTATACAATTTTAACCTTCTCCCATTCACTCTTCCTGGGAAGGGTTCCCCATTCAGCTTTGCCACTGAACTGTGCCTCCATCTGTAATTTCTTTGACAATATATGGCCCTAACCAATGCATTTGTAATATACCCGAAAATTTAGTGAATTTACTATCATATAACATGACAAGATCATTTACCTTGAATGTGTAGAGCTTGATATGTCAATCATGCCATGCTTTTTCTCATTCCTTTTGTACTTGTTGATGAAATCCTGTCAAAAAATGATCCTCTTTGAGCTCCATCAGCTGCATGAGTCGTTCCTCCAAGGCCTCGCGATCCGTCATATCCTCTAGGGATGTTATGCGCAAACTAGGCACAATGTATTCCATCAGCATTACAACTTCGAACCCATATACTAATCTGAACGGAATTTTCCCTGTCAACTTATAACAAGTAGTCCTGTAAGCCCATAGTAGCGTAGGTACGTGAATATCCCAGTCATTTTGCTGCGCGTTGAAAATCTTCATCAGCGCATTCTCCAAAATCTTATTAAAGGCTTCAACAGTTCCATTGGCCTACGGGTGATACAATGTACTCTTCTCATGGTAGACTTGGAATTCTTTAGTCAACGCGTTGATCATTTCGTTCAGAAAGTGCATACCTCTGTCACTCATCAACACTTTTGGGCAGCCAAATCTGGTTAACACATAGTCAAACAAGAACTTTGGTGCCGTAGCCCCTGTAAAATCCTTAACCAACTACGCTTCCATCCATTGGGCTAGATATTCTGGCGTGATGATGATAGAGCGCACATGTTTACTTTCCAGTGGGCTAAATTGGTCCAATAAAATCAATCGCTAATTTCTCAAAGGGCTGCAAAGGTACTTGAGGATGTAGTGGCAAGTCATCCCTTCGCGATGGTCTACGAGTTCTTTGACATGCATCGCATGCCTTATAATACGCCTTGGAATCCTTGTGCAAAGTTGGCCACCATAGACCTGCACACAAAATCTTCTGTGCAGTTTCCTTGCCTGCATAATGACCTCCTGTAGCTCCCCCATGAACTTCAGTGAGAATGCTATCCCACTCAAAGTCCGGCACATATCTTTACAATATTTCATCTGCACCCATTTTATATAGATGTCCCACAATGACTGAAAAGTCAATCGTGTGCACTACTAATTCCTTATTTTGCTGACTTGCATATCCTTCCAGTGCCATCCCCATAGTCAAGAAGTGAATAATGTCTACAAAATGATCATCCGCTACACGCACTGCAAAGAGCTACGCATCTGGTAACCCTTCCTCCAGATTATTAGGCTCCTCTCCTATTTCGATCCACGATAGATGGTCAGGTCTTTCATTTAACCTCCCTGGCTTCAAAATGACTTCAAAGTCCTACTCCTGAAATAATAGAAACCATTTGCAGATCTTCCCCCCCAACACAGGCTTGTTGACCAAGTATTTCAAAGCAGAATGATTTGTGTACATCTTGAAATTCCCTCCTAATAGATAATGCCTGAATTTCTGCAGCGTGTACACCATGGCTAATCCTTCATGCTCAGTCATTGAATGATTCTTCTTGGCCTTTGATAATTTCCTACTCGCGAAGGCTATAGGATGGTCCATTTCTCCTTCACTGACCCGCGTTAACACTACACCCAACGCAATGCAAGAGGCATCCACATGTATGTGAAACTTCTTTTTCCAATCAGGGAATACCAAAATCGGGGTAGTGACCATATTTTCCTTTAATACATCTAAGTTGTGCTGACATTCTTCGTCCCAACAGAATGTTGTGTCCTTCTTCAGCATTTTCTCCATGGGCATAGTAATTTGAGCATAAGCTTTGATCAATTTTCTATAGTATCCCATATGTCCCAGCATCACGTGCAACTGCTTGATGTTCCTAGAAGCCTCCAGATTCACAATTACTGCAATCTTTGCAAGGTCCACCATCAATCCCTACTTGCACACCATGTGACCCAGCAAGATCCCAAAGGGAACACATAATACACATTTCTTCAAATTCAGCGCAATCTAGTATCTGCGACACGTATCCAACATTAGGCGTAGACTTGATACATGGCGCTTCACTAATCCAAAAAAATCTAGTCATCAAAGTAGACATCAAAGAACTTATGAATGAGCTCCTTGAACACTGCTATGACTACGCGGAAAAATATCGTAGGTGCATTCTTAACCCAAAACGACTTCACAGTGTATTGAAAGCAACCCCATTCCATCACGAAGGTCATTTTGCTCTTATCCTTCGGCGCGATCTTGATATGATGATACCCAGAAAACCCATCAATAAAGGAATAGGCCTCCTGATCTCCAACATTGTCTAACGCTTCATCTATAGATGGTGTTGGGAATGGGTCGTGGACATGCACATCATTAAGCTTTCGCAGATCTATTCAAATCCTTATTTCTCCTTTCTGTTTCTTCTCTTGAACCACCATTGGGCTCACCCAATCTGATTCTTCAACAGGTTCTATGATGCCTGCCTCCAACATCTTATCCATCTCATGGCAAACCTTTTCCTTGTATTTAGGATTAAGGCGATACAACCTCTATTTAATAGGCTTCACATCCAGCTTCAAACTGATCTTCATAACTCCCAAATTGCCATCTATGCCCTTCAAATCCAAAAATGTAGTAGGGAAGAGATCCTGGTATTCGCGAAGTAACTCAACAACTTTATCCATTGTAGCATCGTCCAAATAATCCCCAATTTTCGTGAACTTCGGTTCTTTTTCAGTGCCAATGTTTACTTTTTCAAAGGCTCAGAGATGTTCAGGTTTTCTATTTTTGGGCCCTCGACTTCACGATGCATTTCTCCCTCTAGAATATTAATGTTTCGCGGGTCTTCATCTTCCTCTGTAGTGGTCACATTATAGCATTCCAACGCATGACACAAATAGGTGCTCCAGTCTGGTTGGATCCATTCCATAGGTTTCGTTGGTGTTTTGAAGATAACCACCTTAATCTCTTGTAGCACTTCATCGATGCTTGCGAAGCCGTCCTCAAAGCTTAAGGTCAATAAGAACCCTTCCTTCAATATATCCCATTTCACGGTGCCATGGAGGAGCTCTGTTTGTAGATACCAATTCATGGGAATTATATCCAAAGTATGACAAAATATGTGTACCCACTCTGGCTGCAGTTCTGTCCCCCATCCTTTAGTCCATTTTGCTAGGTGATCATGCGGATCATCCCTTCCATTATATTTCTTAGTCATTCTGGTGTTAACATGCCCAAACCACAACTTCATCATTCTTCTATAATCTCGCCATCTAGAAAAACTATTCTTATGTGTACCCCACCATCGTGCAGGTGTAGCACGTAGTGCCAAGTCTAATGCTTGGAAGTGGTGATCCTCAAGGACTTCATGCTCAAATTCATCTAAAAACAAATCTACGTCAATTAAACCATCATAATAGGGTAATTTCCTTACCTCTGACGAAGCACAATGCAGTGAATTCGTTATCATATTGCATCGCAAGGTAGACACTTCATGCTCCAACTCTTCATCTGAATCAGAGGTGCAGGAACTCTCTTGGTCCCATGTAATCCATCCATCTATTGTTGGATTAATCCAGTCCTGATCTCACACTGTTATTTTGTAGATTTGATCCAGTTCATCATCACTTTATTCATAATTGTGGATTGGTTTAGTATATCGTGCCCCTTTTGTAGGGTCCAATGGTACTACAACCCAAAGCGATTTTCTTTCAAACTACATTGTCCTCTTCTTCAAATTGATGACCCCATTCATATCAATGGCCTAGTCAATTCCCAGGAGCAAATGGTATGGATTACTGTCATTGACGATTTCTATGACCTCAAAGTCAGCCATCACGCTCGCACCTTCTATATCAACTGTTACTCCATATAATCATCCCATGGGGATGATTTTCTGCTGGTTCACCATTTTGAGTTGAATCAGAGACCACTGCAGCACAGGTCTCCCCATCTCTTCCCATGTTTTTTTGGTAATACATTCCCATCAGAGTCGAGATCTAAGATGACCTGATCCGTCTCATAATCACCTATCTGCGTGGTGAGCCTCATCTTGCGTCCTGTTCGTGCCTTACGTTGGCCAATTTTTATAACCACCCGATGTCCATCAGGAACGTTCTCTTTGCTGGTGCATTTGTTTATTAATTCATGTAGGCCTTCCACAAATTTGTAGTTGCACAGAAGTTTTATGTAGGTATCCAAAAATGTAGTGAGTACAGAGGGATCAACTTCTGTAGATGCGCCGGTTTCTTGCATCTTGTCCTGGCTTCCCGAGGTGGACACGTCGGTGAAGCTTTTCTTGGCTTCCATAAAAGTTTCCTTAGCGTGATTTAGATCAAATCCAACTTCCTTCTCTGGGGCCTTATCCATCTGTCCTCTTTAGGCTGTTTACCCTTATCATCACCAGTCATTATTCCACTTCCCAACTCTATATTCACACTTTGATCCTCCTCGCAGGGCTCAACTCTCATCATCTATAAGTTCTGCATAGGCCACTTAGGCTGCACTTTCTTCTCTTGCATATTAGCTATCAACACCGTACACTCTTCTCTAGTGTGGTAAAACTAGCTGTAGTATTGACATGATGGGCATGTCTGATTCTGGCATTCTCGTGCTTAGTGCCCTAGTTGTCCGCAGTTGTAACAGATAATCTAACCCCGGCCTCTACTAGGTCCTCCTGATCCTTGACCCATCCTCATCCCTGATAACCTTCGTGCTCCCCTCTGGCGCCTTGATTTGGGGGCTGAGTTTCTGATTGCATCTAGTATGTAGTTTTTCTTTCCATAATCAACTCATAGCTTCAATAGTGGCCTTCATCATGGCCCACAGATTTTTAGAAGTTAAAAAACAACTATTGAGGTGTCTGGATGAACTTTTGAAGTAAATGGAAATTATTTGTCGCATGTTGTCCAATAACTTGAAAAATAGCACACCACAGCGCAACCCACACGCTTGAACCTACTGGGGCTTCTGGCTTCAGGGGAATTGGTCCCCCTCCTGTAATATAATTCGTGTACATGGAATAGTGATCTTTATCATGCCCTTGGCCCTTGCACTTCAAACACTAGACTTGCACGTGCACTTTCGATTTAGTCTCCTTGTCTTCAAACTTTGTAATTCTAGGTGTAGGCTCTATAAATGGGAGTGGATCTGCTGTACCCCTAAGGTGGAATCTTGAATAGATGATGCATGTAACCTCATTGTGATTTCTAAGGCCTCTACCTGTGTTCCTATCTTCTGTTGTGATGGAGCAATTCTCAGGTGGGGCAAAAGTGAAGCTATAAACTATTCACGATGTGAGCTACATGTTAGCTTCCTGAATCTGACACTTCAACCTTTGATCTAATTCCAAAGGCATCTCATTGACCCTCATCATGATTTCGTTGAATCTAATTACTGGTTGTGAGTTAGACTTAGGCTTACTAAAATCTTTGTTTAAAGCCACCTTAGTCTCTGCTAGCGATGCAAGAAGATTATCAGGACAATACTTAGTATACCAAGTTAGCACGTGATCCTGCAGAGCAGTAACCAATTGTGCCTTCTTTATATTGTCATTAGTAATCTATGGCGCTGTCCACACAACATTTGTAACAAACCAAAACTACTCTGTATCTTCACTCCCTATTCCCTTGAAAATCGGCAGCTTCATTGCATTCACCATGTTGAATGGTGGTGTTGGAGGTGGAGTGGACATATGATTTACTTGAGCAATCCCCTAAGTGATTAGCTGAACAGTGCTTCGTGGTGGAGTCCATTCCACCCCTTCGTTGTCACTTAGAGGAGGTCCAATCAATGGACTATATTCTGCTCTTGATCCTTCATGATTTATAAAGAGCTGTTCGCTTCGCATAGCTCTGAACATCAAGGTAAAGGCATCACCTTTTTTTCACATAACAATATTTTAATCCAAGTGTTCAATGATCTTAAATACTTGCCTTATGGTCCTTTGAAAAGTCGTCGCTCTGCTTCGCTATAGCTGACTGAGGTATCAACTGCAAATTCTGTAACAAATCCTCCCAGAATTTGATCGAGCTAATGATCAACAGCCCGCGCGATCTTGTTTTCAGAGGTTTCTAGATGTTGCACTAATTCTGGATTCCACACTATAGCACTATAGAGCTTCCACCTTCCTTAACTATCTTTTAATTTAGCTAACAACTCATACATTTCAATGACAAAAGTGTAGAAGAATATCGTGTGTGTCTCTATATACAGATATCTGTTCAACCACTCTTCCTTTGAGATGCGCGAATTCTTATTTACTTGCACCACAAACTCATGAATCTTTTGATCCAACCACTTTTCAATTTCTTTCTTGGTTGGATTCCAATGATGTGACATCACACATCTCTTTCAAGCAGATCTCAATCCTGACAACGGAACCATTTATTAGCTTAGGGGGTCCTAACCTAGGTTTAGAGTTAGCTGCACCAACCAACAAAACCCTACACTACTAGCCCTTTCAACAACAACCTGTGTAACGCAGGTTGTAGTCTCACCTGAAGTAGTATGGGGGGATGCAAGAACCAAGTTTCTGCATCCAGAGACTAGTGTGATGTCTTTCAGCTCTTCAGATCTGCCTTTGCGCAGATCGATACACTATTAGGGCTCATCGCTACAACTATGTTAAACAGCCTTCAGACCTTTGCAAAGATCTACGATCCATCCTTGTGGACCTTTAACAATCAATTTGTCTACTTAAGCGCATAAGAGAGCAGTCCTAAATTAGGGTTCACACAAATTTACTTAAGTTATTAATAAACATCAAAGAATTCATCAAAGTCTTCATGAAAGAACTTATACATGCATTGCATACATCATTAACACCTATTCAGGAGAATCATGTAACATTCAATCAATATTCCATAAAAATCATCATTCATCGACAACATATAACATTAACAGAAACAAAGATAAATAGAAATATGTAAGAATTCTTCGGAAACTTTCATTATTAATCTTCAATTCAAGGTTACATACTCAAAACTACCCTACGAACACATCTGCAGGGGTCCATGCACTTAGCTACGGACCCTACCTAGGCCTCTACACACTCAGCTGTAGAGCCTCTATTCTCCTATCTTACCCACTTATTCTCACTATCACCTCTTCCTACTACTTCTCCATCTAAATCCACTTGTCTCTTTGCTAAGACTCACTATTTATAGCCTTTTTCATACAATGCCATCGTCCCAGACCATGGGTGAATCTCAAAACTGACTCAAACTTTACATAAAACAAGAGGCTAAGCCCCTTTGACTCTTATTCATCTACACGCTTTGCATCCACAAATTACAAAGAATTTACATTATTTACAAAAACTGTACCAAAATTTGGGTTATCTTAACCCTAAAATTGACCCATGGGACCCCATCGCAACACCCATAAACCAAGGTTATGGGTCAACTACATAAAAACCTTACCATCGAAGTCCATTTTCTAGGTTGCACACTGTTAGTATCAATGTTGGTCATGAGCATTACATGGTATCTCTATCCTCAGATCTTCATTTTTCATGGTTATGGGTCATTTAGAGACCCACACTTCATCATAGTTCATTTGCCAAGACGCATAATGTCAGTATTCACAATCATTATAGGGTATCTCTATCCTCAGACATTTTTTCATCACGGTTATGGGTTAACCACACAAAACCCTTCTCTTCAGTGGCTCTTCACATTCAACAGAGGCTTCTCAGGAGAAAACTTCATGCAATGGGGACCACTGCTTCTTAAGGGGGAAGAATGATCCAAATGGAAAGTGGCATCCACCCATGGTATTGCAAGTGGCACCTATCCATGGTATTCATTTACCCATGGTATTTATCCACCCATGGTATTGTAAGAGACATCTACCCATGGTATTCATTCACCCATGGTATTTACCCACCCATGGAATTTACCCATGGTATTGTAACTAAAAAATACTATAAGTAACAAGTCACATTCTCTAAAAGGACATATTTTCCACCACAATGTAGCTTTTACAATTATTCTTTGTTTTAATAAAAAAGTTTCTTTATGGTCTTTTTTAGTGTGTGTTCTCCTCTTTCTTCTGGCATTTCAATTTTTTAGATATTGGGGTCTCCCCCCAAGATCCAGATCATTCAATATATGCTAGATATTTTGCATTAGTTTATAAGTGAATTAGAAAAATCACAACATATAAGAAAATACTTAATCAAACACACATCCTTATGAATACAACACAATTATTTGACTTAGCAACTTGGACCCCATTAAATAAAAATATTTGGTAAATAAAAGAAAATATTTATCTTATTGAGAATTTACAAAGGAGCAAATCACATCATTGTAGAGACTATACAATCTTTCATCTAGTTTAGTGTTCCTATACCATAGTTTGTATATACAACATTTGCCCCAAAAAATAGAAAATTGCTCTTGTCTATTGCTTGTAATTTGTAAATACTACAAAACAGAGGTTGTTACTTATAAATAAGGGTGGTTTTTCATGCCCATCATAATTCACCATGAATGCATGAGTATAGCAAGATTTGCAATAACACACAAGAAGGTTGCTCTCTTTATTCCTCTCTAAAAACCCAAATAGGTTGTAATAAGTTCCCTTGCTTGACAGATATTGAGTGAATGATTAATTGAGTGATGGTAGTGTAAGCCATCACATTATATGGATTTGATCTTTGGGATCCCAACCTTGGTTGTAGATAGTGGTATTGCATATAGAGGGTCTATAATTGTGCTTGAACACCTTATTTGGTGCAAACATATTCATAAATATTCATCAATTTATTTTTCATCATCATATAGATCAATTTATATGTCATTTTATATACATGCACGTAATAAATCTTCCCAAAATATGGTTGATATTTGTGTGCATTAGACCATTAAATGCCACAAATCATTGCGAAGTGTGCTTGAGTGTGGGTTGAGTAATTGCATTGTGGGTGAACTAATATGAATCTACAATGTATCTCAAAAGAATAAAGGTGCATTATAGAATGCATGTGGGGCCATAACAGAGGCATCATGTCACTATACTAGGAATATAAATATAAAGGGATATAAAAAATGTTAATGAAAAAATGAATATCTACAATATCTAGTGAAAGTAGGGGTTTTTTAAATTGGAAAGGTGTATTGGGCTCGTACTGGTAGGAGATAAAATAAAGTGATTTTTAGAGGTAATTTCCAATATGTAGTCAAATTAAGTGTATTGTTTAGTATGCCAGGTTCATTGAGTGAAGCCCCTGTGGTCCCTGACAACCTTGTAATAAAATCCCTGGAGATCACTTCCCACTGCCATTCTGAAATGGGAATGGGTTGTAACCATACCAACTGGATGCTTGCACTCATCATTTACTTGTTGGCATTCTATGCATTTTGAGATAAATTTAGCCATTTCCCTTTTCAAATCAGGCCAAAAATAGAACTTCTTGATGGTTGTGAGAATCTTTTGGTAACATATCTGGATATAGTATGTCTTGGCATGAAAATCCTTTAATATGAGTTTCTTCAAGTCACTATTATTTGGTACATAGATTCTGCTTCCAAGTTTAACCAACCCTTCTTATGTAAGGAAGTAGTTCTTATCTTCTTTGTATTGGGAGATTTGTTGAAATTTCTCTTTCAATTGCTAGTACCTTTCATCTTATTGACCAAATTTTTTTATCTTCTCTTCAATATTAGTCTCATAAGAACTCATGGTCGCAAAATGATTTAACTGCACCCTCCTATTGAGTTCATCCACTAGTCTGTTCTCCTTGTCTTTTATGTATTTGATTTCAAATTCAAACTCACTGAGCGTGGGTAGCCATTGGATTTCCTTACATTTAACTAGGGATATTTAAATAATTAATTTAACCCTCCATGATCAATAATTAGGGAAAAGTTTCTACCAGGAAGGTTGTGTCTCCACATCTTCAACGCAAGAATGATGGTAGCCAATTCCAAATTGCGAGTTACATAATTCTATTCATGCTCATTTAACTTCTAGGATTCATAGCACACCACTTGACTTTCCTACGTCAATACTCCACTGAGTCCCTCCTTGCATGAATCCATTCACCCAATGAGCTCCTTTTAGGATTTTCTATTCTCAATACTGGTTCATTAGTCGATAACTGTTTCAACTAATTAAAGCTTATTGCATAATCAATTGTCCATTTGAATCTCTTCCATTTTTTTGCAGAGAAATAATTGGACAACTAATCTTGGAGAAATTTTTATAAAACCTCCTATAATATTCTACCAGTCCCATGAAAGAGCTAACTTCAACCATATTTTTAGGTGTTTTCCAATCCGTGATAGCCTTAACTTTCTATGGGTCAACTTCTACTCCCTCCCTTGAGACAATGTGTCCCAAGTAATGAACATGTGTTTGAAAAAGTTGCATTTACTACATTGCATAAAGCTTATGTTCTCTTAGCAATTGCAATATTGCTACCAAATTTTGTTCGTGCTCCTCCTTCGCTTTTAAATAAACCAAAATTTCATCCACAAAGACTATGAAAAACCTATCCAAATGAGGGCATGATATGTTGTTCATAAGGCACATAAAGGTTGTAAGTGCATTGGTAAGTCCAAAGGGTGCTGCCACGAATTCATAATGTCGATACCTCATTCTAAATGATGTTTATTATTGTCCTCATATCTTATATGCACTCAATGATATTGCGACCTTAAATTAATCTTGGAAAAGACTGTTGCTCCCCTTAATTGATCAAATAGGTCTTCGATCATTGGCAAAGGGTACTTGTTCTTGATTGTCACCTTATTTAATTTCCTATATTCGATACACAACCTAAGTGTAGCATCCTTATTCTTTACACATAGGATTGGTGCTCCCCATGGAAACACACTTGTACTTATGTAGCACTTATCTAACATCTCTTTGAGTTATAGCTTTAGCAAAACTAATTATGGAGTGCTCATTCTATATCTACTCATGGCACTAATTCGGTAGAAAAATACACTTCTTGATGAGGAGGTAAACTAGGAATTTATTTAGGGAAGACATAGAAGAATTGTTGTAAAATAGGGTATCTGTTCAAGACTTCACCGTCGAATTTCCCCACATGGTCATCAATCTCATCATTGCTAGAAACATGAATAGTGAATACACGACATCTTTTTTGTGGCTACGCTTATCTTGCATTGCTGAAATAAATCTCATCGACGTGGGTTTCATCTTTCCATGTGATATACTAGATTCCCAGTTTTATCCAAGCATTCAATGCTCTTTTCAAAGTAGTCCACCTTGGTTTGGTGCACATATGACTAGTCCATGCCAAACAATGTGCTATATGTTCCCAATGATAGCACATTGACATTTTTCACTATTGGCATCATGTTTAATTCAATTGGGCAAGCCTTCACCCAATGCTCAACTCTACTTTTTGTCTCTGTGGCCAATTGAACTAGCCAAGACTCATCATGTGCTTCCTTCTTTAATTTTCACAATAATAGTGGGATTGATGTAACTAAAATTTGAACCAAGGTTGATGAAAATTTAAATGCTTTGGTCATGGAGCATAATTTCCATTTCTATAACTGCTTCCTAATGATAATATTGATGATTATCCACTGCTACATAAATCCTAGGTATACTTTGAGCTACATCCTTGATTGTCTCTGTCTCCTTCACATTGTATAACATTGGACCAGTGTGCTTGTGCTATGGGAAATCCATCCTCCAGTGATTTCCTCCAAAATTCCAAGACTTCTATGGGCCCTTGACTCCTCTTTGAGTTGAACAACCTCTACTCGCAGTGTTGGATCTCTGCTGATTTTCTTGGATAATAGGCATCACACTTGTTCCTTTAGTTGCATGTTTCCCTTTTCCTTTAAATTTGGCATTGCCTTTGGATCTCCAATCAAATTTATACTCAGGCCTATGTCTAGACTTATCATAGCAATGCTTCAATTTCCAGACTACATCCTATAGTGTCTCGGACTCATTGAACTCAATTCTATCCTTGAAGGATGGTAGAAGTCTAGTGGCATATATCTGAATCTTCGCTTTCTCCTCTTTAAGGTAAGGAACATAACTTAATAGCTCTAGAAATTTGGTGATATATTCATCATCTGTCATATGAACCATTTTAAGCTCATAGAATTATTTCACCTTGTTGTTGAAGTATCTCTCAGATAGATACTTGGTCCTGAAATAATCCTCAAACTCCCTCCAAGATAGCTACTCTTCTATGATTCTCTTTACATTTGTCAGGTCTTCTAACCAAATATTTGATTTTCCATTCAAGCTATAGGTGGATACATTTTCTTTCATTTTCTCAAAATAGTTTTAGATTCCGAATAATTTCTTCATTCCAAGTAGCCAAGATTATATCTCTTCATAGTTCTTCATTTCTCCCTCAAATGTGGGTGGTTTGGCCTTCTTAAATTCCTTTGAAATATAGTCCCTTTATCTCCTTCTTTAATGATGATAATGTTTCCTTCTAATCATAGAACTAGAATGTCTACTGGGGTGATGCCCATA
>APFE030911252.1:68400-92642 GCA_000404065.3 Pinus taeda | reverse complement strand
CCCCACCATATGATAACCCACATCAATGCTTCCAAATCAATAGTTAGTAGGATCTCCTCCCACCATCGTTGATGTCATAGGAGGGATCCCCTGCAACTTTGCAGACCATCGATCTCCCACTATGCATTCAATGACTAAGATGGAAGTAGGTGTAACAACCCTGGTAAAAAATCCATGTAATAAATTTAATAAAGGCAAAATAATAAGCAAGGTCATGGGACACGTATTCCAAGATGAATGTTTGGAAAAACATAGTGATGGGGGTCACTTGTGATTAATTAATGGCTATGGAACTTAGAAAAGGAAATGGAAAAGTCTTTGGAAAGACATGAGGCATTAATTGGCATTTTATTTATGAAAATAATGGAAAATAGGAGAAAAGGAAGATGAAAGGTCACAGGTTGCATGTGAGGAGGAAAATGAAGGAAAATAACGAAAATTTGAAGAAAATAGAGGCCTTAATGATAAAAAGGATTATGAGGATCAGTTCATGGATTTTTGTCAGTTTTAGCTTGGAGCTGTCTCTTCTATTCTCTCTCATGCTCTTGGACATTTAAAGTTTTCTTGGAACACTGTTGGAGGAGTGTGGCATACTTGGGATTTGGAGAAAGGAGGCAATGAAAAATCAAGAAAGTGCAAGAGGACAGTGGGATCAAAATCTACAATGGGTTTTGCTTGTAGATACTGAGTTGCATGTATGATTCCCTTGCTAGTTTTGGCATGCATGGCACATGCATGTGGTTTCTTGGTTATGATCTGTCATTGGCATGAAGGATTGTATAGATTGACAATGGTTTTGCCTAGCCTTTCCATTTCATGGATAGCCATGGTGTTTTGGGTTTCTTTCCTTTTGTTTCCTGGTTGGTTCTCATGTTCCTCATGGTTGTGGGTTGAGTTACTGGTTCTTGGAGATTTGGTTGGAAAAATGATTTGGAAGCCCTATAACAACTTGGTTGAGTTACTATTATTGGAAGCCTTGGTTGGAAAAATGATCTAGATCCCTTGGTGGGTTGGGTTACTAGTTGTCAAAGCCTTGGTTGGACAAACAATCGAGATCCCAATAACATCTATGGGTTGAATTACTAGTCTCGGAAGCCCTAGTTGTAACAAATGCTCTGGAGCCCTAGACAGCTTGGATAGAGACTAATCTAGTGATGGTTAGTGATGTCCAGCAGTGAGGTGGAATCACCCGTTGAGGGTTGAGGTGGTTTGGCCTCTAGAAGCCTTGGTTTGTTTTTTTTATTTGCTTCATGAGATCCCACATTCATTCTTGGAATATGGCGCGAGGGTGATTGGCTAATAGAGAGATTAGGTTCAGCTCAATCTATGGTCAGGTGGTATGTGGAAGTCCCTGACTTCGATGGATTTTCATATGTTAATAAGAGCTCCTTTTCCTTTGGTATTTTCATGAGTAAATGTGCTTGTCATTATGTAGCTTTAATATTTGCTTCATCATTGATATATCTCTGGTTATTTTCTGGTTATGAGCATGTTTTATGATAAAATGGAAATTATAAGTCTCATTATGCTTTGGTTAGAAGATGAAATAATATGATGAATGAATGACCTAATAGATAAAAATTCATCTATTGGGAGGATATATCAATCCTCCTTGACGAATCTCAGATAAGTATGAGATCCCTATGGTCATATTTGTTGTTATAACTTGTAGATTTCATGTAACAACATGTTTAACAAAATTCCTATCATGGATAATAGGGTCCAGATCAAGTCCTTGTTCCATTTTTTTCATTATTAGCCTTGTTTCAATGTTATTTATCAATTCTAGAAGTTTCATGAAGTTCTGTGAAATGGCTTGTGTCCTGGTCTTGAAAACGTGGCATAAAATCTGGGGTCACTAGCACAAAACTGCCTGAAAAGGGCCACAGTCACATGCATGTCTTGTTGTGGGAGCGACTAGAGGGTCTTAGTCACATGCATGGCTTGTCATGGGAGCAACTGGGGGTCTAGATCAACAAATAATTAAGTTGTCTCAGGGGTTGGGCATCTGGAAGGGTTGGTTGTCTCCTGAAGGTTCTATAGCTCCTAAGGAAGGTCATATGGGTCTTGTCTTGCCGGTTCCACTTCCTTAACTATACTTAGGGAGTTGAATCATATCATAGTAACTATTTGTCACATGTTTACACCAGTGGACCAGTTAGCTTGTGTAAATGTGGGAGGAGGGTTTTATAGAGTGGTATCAGTGCATGATTCCATTCTCCTTGGGTGATGTCTGGTTTCCCTTTCTCTTTGGATGAATATGTTATCATCTATACATTTTAGTTGCATATATGTTCACTATTCTTGTGTTCTATGTGTTTATTATGTATGCATGGTACTGGTCATTGTTGTCGTTGTGATTTCATATAGAAGATGACGATGTTGTTGTTAAGATGTGTTGTCCATATGTTTTTTATGCATAGTACCTAGTCAGTGTTATAATTGTGGAATTATTAACTGGATGACGATTAAGATGATGTCTATATACAGTGATGATTATGATTATACATGTATTGTACTAATCTGGTTGATCTTGTAGACGATAGATCCTCCCTTGAACTACACTGAGGTACATTGGTTTGTTTATAATTTGGTTTAGTTGACATGATATACCTTGCAGGAAGAGAATATCAAATATGACTAACAAAATGGTAGACTACATCTCACGAGTTATCTCTATAGTTGAGAGGAGAAACATGGTGACGTATATTCTCGTCACATAACAGACCCTTTGAGAATTTTGAAGGCAGAAATAAGGAGTTTCAAAGAAGATAATGAACAAATCATTCAATCACAAGAGAGACTTGCGAGGGCACATGAGAAATAAGCAGAGGTCAATGCAATGATATTGCAAAGCTTATCAACTGGATGACGATTAAGATGATGTCTATATACAATGATGATTATGATTATACATGTATTGTGCTAATCTGGTTGATCTTGTAGACGATAGGTCCTCCCTTGAACTACACTGAGGTACATTGGTTTGTTTATAATTTGGTTTAGTTGACATGATATACCTTGTAGGAAGATAATATCAAAGATGACTAACAAAATGGTAGACTACATCTCATGAGATTCTCCCTATAGATGAGAGGAGAAACAAGGTGACATATATTCTCGTGACATAACAGACACTTTGAGAAATTTGAAGGCAAAAATAAGGAGTTTCAAAGAAGATAATGACTGAATCATTCAATCACAAGAGAGACTTGCTAGGGCACATGAGAAATAAGCAGAGGTCAATGTGATGATATTGCAGAGCTTATCAAACTTGTAGAGGCAAGGAACACTTAGAATCAGTCATGGGTGGGAGGATAGGACTAATGGAGCATATGGTAGTAGGTCACAAGTTGGGCACAAGTTAGATAGAGATGACATGGTCAGAGATGGAAAATTCTTGGATACACCTGATAGACGAGGTAGTGGAAGTGGTCTTTACTCTAGTTTTGATTCAGAGAGGTATTGTAATAGCCTTGGTGAAAATTCCATGTAATAAATGTTAAAAACAATAACCACGGATGACTGGGACACTTATTCCAAGTTGAATGTTGGGCAAGACATCCTAGGGGGTGCTCATTTGGTTGTTTATGGCCAAGGAAATTGGAAAAGGCAAAGGCTAAGGCATTAAAATAAATTTTGGCACAATTATTTATGAAAATAATGGAAATTAGGAGAAAAAGGAGGTGAAAGGTCACAAGTTGCATGTGAGGAGGAAAATGAAGGAAAATAATGGAAAATGAAGAAAATAGAGGCCTCATTCATAAAAAGGCTTTTGAGGATTAGTTGGTAACCTTTTGTTAGTTTAGCTTTGGTGCTCTCTTATACTCTTGGATACTTAGAGTTTTCTTGGAGCACTCTTGGAGGGTGTGGCATACTTGGAGTCTTGGATAAAGAAGGAAAATGAAGAGCAGGAAAGCACAATAAGGCATCAACATCAACAACTACATCATATTTTCTTGCAGGTACCAAGTTACATGTATGATTTCTTCACTAGTTTGGACATGCATGACATATGCATGCGGATTCTTGGTCATGATCTATCATTGGCATAGAGGATTTCCTGGATCGACAGTGGGTTGCCTAGCCTTTTTATTTCCTGGATAGCCATGGTGATTCTAGCTTTACTTTCATGATTTGATTTTGGTTGGTTCTCATGATTTCGTAACTTGGGTTGAGTTACTAATCTTGGAAGCCTTGGTTGGACAAATGCTCTGGAAGCCGTGTAACATCTTGGGTTGAGTTACTAGTCTTGAAGGCCTTGGTTGGACAAATGCTTTGGAAGCCCTTGGTGGGTTGAATTACTAGTCCTGGAAGCCTTGGTTGGACAAACATTCTTGAAGCTCGGCGACAGCTCTGGGTTGAGTTACTAGTCTTGGAAGCCTTGGTTGGAACAAATTCTCTAGAAACCCTGGAAGCCTTGGATGGAGACCAATCTGATGATGGTTTTGTGATGTCCGATTGTGAGGTGGAAACACCATTTGATGGGTTAACGTGTATGGTCTCTAGATGCCCTGGATGAGTTTTGATTGATGTTTTCTATGAGATCCCACATTCATGCTTGGAATATGGCACGGGGGTTAATTGGATTAAGAGAGGTTTGGCTCAACCATTGTACAGTCAGGTGGAATGTGGTAGTCCCATCTCCGGTTGGTTCATTGCATTCATTAATGAGAAAAAAATTCCCTTGATTTCCATGTGCAAAGGTACTAATGTATTTATGGATTTGATGGCTTCCATGTTTATTGTATTTTTGTCCTTATTATGTTGGTTATATGTACATTTTTTGACAACATTTATGTATGTATTTTAGCATGTTTTTACTTGTATTGGAATGAATAATGTGTCTATGAAATAATAGATGATAATGAAACAAATGGCATAAGGGAACAATGGTTCATAGTGATTCTCAGATAATTATGAGATCCATACACTTAACTCTCTTATTTACACCTATAGATTACATGTCGATGATATGTTTGACGAAATGCATATCATGGATAGTAGGGATCTAGTGAAGGTCTTGAACAAGAATTTGTTTTAGTACTTTCATTTCAATGTTACTTTATTGATTTGAAGAGAGGGATCAGTTCTGGGCAATGTCTTGGGCTCTGAGCCTAAAAAAGTGTCTTAAATCCTGGGGTCATTGGCACAACAATGACAATTTTTGTCCACAGTCGTTAGCAGGTAGGCCTGTGAGAGCGACTTTAGGTTGCTGGTTACTCCCTTGCCCATAACATGAGAGTGACTATGGCCCAAGAGACTTAAAACAATAGTGGGACCCAGGGATAGGCTGTCGGAGTGGCTGACTTGTCTTCTAAGGGTTCTATTGATGATGTTGGATACCTATATGGTGTGTTTCCCTGAGTTCCACTTCCTTAATGTGACTTAGGAGGTTGAATCATATCATAGTGGCCTCTCATCACATGTTTACCCCAGTTATTCGGTTGCTTAGGTAGATGTGGGAGGAGGGTGTTACAGAGTGGTATCAGAGCATGGCTCACCCCTCGGACTGGATAGGCTATGTGTTGGTCATGCATGCATGTTAACTGCATGTGTCTCTTACACTTATATACTTATTGCAATTGGTTGATGTCATATTAGGGTTGTAGTATGGTTATCATGGAGAATTTGTTATTAATTTCATGAAATGTATTTGAAATGAGTATGTGACTGACTGTGTATGGATTATATGTTGCTTACATGTCGAATTCATGGTACCTACTTACATCCTTGTATGTTAGGTTACATTTTCTAATATTTTGATTACATGCATCAGTCTTGTAGGATGATTACAAGAACTGATCGTGTATGTTTGACTACATGTAGTTATGCATATTTGTAGTTGGTTGGAATTGCTTATGCATAGTTCTGGTTGCATGTGGCAATGCGTATAATGGAATAATGGTTGTTTTCATGCATGAGGTCATAGCATGCATTATTGATGTGGTCTTGTAATGATCACTGAACTCTAGTTAGAGTAGTGTTTATGAGTTGATACATTTACTTGCATATGTATATATGCTATTATGATTATGTTATACATGTATCATGCTGATTTGGTAGTCTTGCAGACAAGGTATCCTCCCCAAGTTATGCTAAGGTATGTGAATTATTGTGATTGTTTTATCTGACATACTATGCCTTGCGGGAAGAAATATCAAATGGCTAGCAAGATGGTTGACTACAAAGACTCTCCTTATGAATTTGAAGAGTAGTATGGTGTTGGGAACTCTTCCAAATTGGTAGTGACACTGAGAGGTTTAACGAAAGAGATCAGCAGTTGTAAGGAGGATAATGACAGAGTCATGCAGTCACAGGAAAATTTAGCAGAGGTAAATACAATCATACTTAAGAGCTTGTTGAATTTGTAGCAACAAGGACCACTCCAGATCGTTCATGAGTAGGAGGATAAAAATAATGGGGCATATGGTAGCATGTATCGTAGTAGACACAGGTCATATAGATATGACACCATATAATATGATAGATTTTTGGACACTCTAGAGAGGAGAAGGGATAGACACAGGTATGACTATAGTTCTGATTCAGATAAGCACTATGATCGTCAGTGGTATAATCCTTATAGGAGGAGTGATAGGGGGTATTTGCTGGATGAATTTAGGAAAGCGAAGCCACCTACTTTTGACGAGGAAATGAAGAAACCATAGGATGCAGAGGCATGGTTTCTTGGCATGAGGAAGTTCTTCAGGTTGCATGATTATTTAGAGAACATGAAAGCTAGAGTAGCTACCTTCAATCTCAAAGGTAAAGTGGAAATTTGGCGGGAAGATGTGAAGAATGTCAGATGTATTAATGAGGAAGATTTGTCTTGGAGTGAGTTTGAGCATCTATTTAAGAAGAAATACTTGTCAGAAAGGTACTTTGATGACAGAGAAAAAGAATTTTATGAACTAAATATGGGTTCTATGATAGATGATGAGTACACTAGCAAGTTCTTGGAGTTACTAAGGTATGCGTCTTACCTCATAGAGGAGAAGGCTAAGATTCAGAGGTTCATTAGTGGATTACCGGTTGCATTCAAAGACATGATTGAAATTGATGAGCCTAGATCATTGGAGGAGACCATTCAAAAGCTAAATAATTTCTATGAGAAATCGAAGCGCAGAACTGAGACTAAGCCAGACTAGAGAGGTAATGAAAAGAACAATGGAAAATAGGATAAAAAGAGAGCAAGGTTGTAGGGTATAGATAACAAGGATAATGTTGCACCACCTAAGAGATTCAATGCATCAGATAGAGGATAGGGACATAGAGCTAAAGAGAAGAACAAGTATGGAGGTTGGAAGCCTATAGAGTGTTGGACTTGTGGCAAAGACCATCACAGGAGAGATTATTTGCAGAATCAAGGTGGTAGAACCTAGATATACAATGCATAGGAGGCAGAGATTGTTGGAGATGTAGGCCAGAGTGTTCCTCGTATCTATGCAGCACAGGCAAGCAGGTCATCAGGCATCTATCATTGAGATGGACGATAAGCTTTATGATCAAGTTATTTCTATTTTTATTGACCCTGGATCTAATTATAGCTATGTTAGTCCTAACTTGGTGGATAAGTGTGGGTTGAAAAAGGAGTTGCATGCAGAGTCTTGGTTAGTGCAGTTGGCTATAAGTACAAAGAAGCAAGTTCATCATTAGGTAAGAGCTTGCACATTTGACTTAAATGGTATGCCTACTGCAACACATTTGAATTTTTACCGTTGGGTTCATACAACATGTTTTTGGGCATGGATTGGTTGTATCTACATAGAACCAAGGTTGACTACTATGGCAAAGCCATTGAGTGTGTTTATGACAATGGGGAACCAAGAGTCTTGAAAGGTATGAAGAAATCCACATCAGTTAGGATTATGACATCTATGCAAGAAAAGCGTAGCCTTAGGAAAGGGTGCAAGTTATTTGTAGTAAATATTACTGGTGATAAGGGTAAGGAGGTTGAGGATGCAGATGTGTTGAGAAAATACTTGGTTTTACAACAGTTCAGGGATGTCTTTCCTGAGCACATTACAGAGTTTCCACCTCATAGGGAGGTAAATTTTTCTATTGAGCTAGTGCTAGGGGAAACTCCAACATCTGAAGCACCCTACAGTATGAGCACACTTGAGTTGGTTGAGTTAAAATTGTAGCTGAAGGAAATGTTGGACAAGGGATACATTAGGCCAAGTGTATCACCTTGGGGCACACTAGTCTTGTTTGTTAGGAAGAAAGATGGTACTCCTAGATTATGAATTGATTACAAGAATTTGAAAAAAGTGACTATCAAGAATAGGTACCCTTTACCAAAGATTGATGACTTGTTTGATCAGTTGAAGGGAGAAACAATGTTCTCGAAGATTGACTTGAGATCTAGATACCACCAGGTACGCATCAAAGAGGATGACATATACAAGGCCCATGTTCAGGACCAGGTATAGGCATGATGAGTTTGTTGTTGTTCCATTTGGCTTAACTAATATTCCAACTATGTTCCTGTGTTTGATGAATAGAATGTTGCATCCATAGTTGGATAAGTTTATTATTGTGTTCATTGATTATATATTGGTATGTTCTAAGAATGAGGAAGAGCATGTCGAGCACTTAAAAACAGTGTTGAGGTTGTTGAGAGAGCATGAATTGTATTCTAAGCTTAGAAAATGTAGTTTCTTTCAAATTGAGGTACACTACTTGCGACATGTTGTCTCCAAGAAAGGTATTACAATATATCCAGAGAAGATAAGGGCCATCATGGAGTGGGTAGCTCCTAAGAGTGTGGATGAGGTGAGATCTTTCATGGGTCTAGTAGGCTACTATAGGAGGTTCATCGGGAACTTCTCATAGGTTGCTTATCCTATTACATCATTGCAAAGAAAAGGTAAGAAGTTCGAATGGAATGAAGAGTGTGATACTAGCTTTTAGCAGCTTAAGCAGTTGCTGACACATGCACCAATACTACAGATTTCAGAACCGGACAAAGAGTTTGTAGTATGTACAAATTCTTGCAAGAGAGTACTTGGTGGGTTCCTTATGCAAGATGGACAGGTGGTATGTTATGAGCCCCAAAAAATAAATGAATACGAGCAGAACTAGCCGACGCATGATATCGAGTTGGGAGCAATTATACATGCACTGAAGATGTGGAGGCATTATCTTATTGGCAGGTGGTTTGTGCTTATGAGTGATCACATTGGGTTGAGGTATTTGTTTGACCAAATTCCAGGTAGGCTAGATGGTTGGCCATGATTAGTGAGTTTGAATTTGAGATCAGGTACATCAAATGCAAGGAAAACCAAGTGGATGATGCTCTTAGCAGGCAGGTACAGGTGAATCACTTAGTAGTTATGAGCTCTTATGGGACATATTTACAGGACAATATCTTGCAGCAAGGACAACAGGATGTTAGATATATGGAGATTGTGCACAGGTTGCAATAGGGTACAGGTACAGGTGATGTCACAGGTACAGTTATAGGTAGTAGTACAGGTATAGGTGTAGGTGCACAACACTTGGACTATTGTCTTACAACAGATGGATTGGTCAAGTTTCGAGACAAGATATACGTACCAGATAATAGTGAGCTCAAGAAGGTGATCTTGAGGGAGTTTCATGCGAAACCATATTTAGGTCACCTAGGCTATCAAAAGAAACTCACAACAATGAAGAGGTATTACTATTGGCCACATATGAAGAGGGATGTAGTGGAGTTTGTGGCGAGATGTTTCGATTGTCAGCGAGTGAAAGTAGGGTGAAAACATCCAGGTGGACTACTACAACCAATCGTTATTTCTGAGTGTAAATGGGAGGTCATTTCCATGGCTTTCATCATAGGGTTGCCAAATACAGTGAAGCAACATGATTCCATCATGGTCATTGTGGATAGGTTAACAAAGGTTGCACACTTTGTTTTGGTGAAGTCTATGTTCTCACCTAGTGACATGGCTCAATTATTCATCAGAGATGTGGTTAGACTACATGGTGTCCCGAAGAAGATTGTGTTAGACAGGGATGCAAAGTTCACTTCCAAGTTTTGGAAGGAGTTATTTGTAGGTTTGGGCATAGAGTTGGCCTTCAACACAACTTATCATCCGCAAATTGATGGACATACAGAGAGGGTCAATAGGATTTTAGATGACATGTTGAGGATGTATGTGATGCATTAGCAACGGAAGTGGGCAGAGTATCTCATTTTGGTCGAGTTTGCATACAACAACGATTATTAGGAGTCATTGAGGATGAGTCCTTTTGAGGAATTGTATGGGAAGAGTTGTAACACTCCCATCAGTTGGAGTGATCTAGTTAGTAGGATATTGGTTAGCAGACATGGAACATGAGATGCAGGTGATCAAGAAGAATCTTAAGGCAAAACGGGATAGGTAGAATAGCTATGCTGATAGGAATAGGTTGTTCAAGGATTTTTAGGTTGGGGAACATGTATACTTGTGCATCAAACTGAAGAATATCTCCTTGCAGATTGGCTCATGTTCCAAGCTGGCACCATGGTTTTGTGGACCCATCATTATCATTGAAGGATTGGGCCAGTAGCCTATCGATTTGCACTACCTCCGAAAGTAAAATTTCATGATGTTTTCCATGTCTCATTTCTTAAGAAGTATGTTAAAGATGTTGATCATGTGATTGACTGGTCTGTATTGCAGGGAGAACCAGATGGAAAATTTCAGAAGGACCCTCAGTATATATTATAGAAAAAGGTGCTCATGCTCCAAAACCAATCAATATAGCAAGTTAAAGGGAAATGGAAGCACTTTGGGCCCGATGAAACTACATGGGAGATGGTGGATCAGATGTGGGCTATGTATCCTTCCTTGTTTACCGGTTGAGGAAAATCAACTTGACATGGTGGATTGGTATTTGGTTATGGTGGTTTTTTATTTTCTTATGGTGGTTTGGTATTTTCTTATGGTGGTTTGGTATTTTCTTTATGGTGGTTTAGTATTTTCTTAGGTTGGTTTAGTACATGCTTTATGGTGATTGATATATGCTTTATGATGGCTGATATATGCTATAAGATGTTTTCATATATGCTTAGACATGATGTTTAGTATATGTTTTGATATATGCGTTGGTACATGATTTGTCATATGTTTTGGTATCTATATTTTGATGATGTTGCAATATGTACACCCGTGTATGGATGTAAATACCATAATGAGCTGTGTTATAAATCTCCACTATGTGGTATGGGTGATATGTTATTATGATATCATGTGATTATGTTATCATGATGTTATGATGGCATATGAGTTTGTCTTGAGCAAGATGATCATTGTAAATACCATAACGAGTCGTGTTATAAAGCTTCACTATGCAGTATGTTGTCATGTTGTGATGATGTTTTGTCTTGAGCAGATCTTTCATTTTAAATACTACATCGAGATGTGTTGTAAAGCTCCATGAGAAGTATGTCTTCTTTCAGTAGGTTGTTGAGGTATATGTGTGACTGAACACTAAGGATGGTGTCCCCCAAGGGTTTTGTAACAACCTTGGTGAAAATTCCATGTAATAAATATTAAAAACAATAACCACGGATGATTGGGACACTTATTCCAAGCTGAATGTTGGGAAAGACAACCTAGGGGGTGTTCATTTGGTTGTTTATGACTAAGGAAATTGGCAAAGGCATTAAAATTCATTTTGTCACCGTTATTTATGAAAATAATGGAAATTAGGAGAAAAAGGAGGTGAAAGGTCACAGGTTGCATGTGAGGAGGAAAATGAATGAAAATAATGGAAAATGAAGAAAATAGAGACCTCATTCATAAAAAGGCTTCTGAGGATCAGTTGGTAACCTTTTGTCAATTTAGCTTTGGAGGTCTCTCATTATTCTCTCTCTCTTATACTCTTGGATACTTAGATTTTTCTTGGAGCAGTCTTGGAGGGTGTGGCACACTTGAAGTCTTGGAGCAGGAAGGAAAATGAAGAGTAGGAAAGTGCAAGAAGGCATCGACATCAACAAATACATCAGATTTTCTTGCAGGTACTGAGTTGCATGTATGATTTCTTCACTAGTTTGGACATGCATGGCATATGCATGTGGATTCTTGGTCATGATCTATCATTGTCATAGAGGGTTTCCTAGATCAACAGTGGGTTGCCTAGCCTTGCCATTTCCTGGATAACCATGGTGATTGTGGGTTTACATTCATGAATTCTTTTTGGTTGTGTTGTAGCGGCTACAACCACCCTCCAAAATTTTTCCTTAGCTTTGTTCTGGAGCCTCCCTACCAACCTTTCACAACAGCATGTCTTGCTTTGTCAAGTACACCATATTCAGTGATTTTATTACAGAATGACATCCTATCCTTCAGAGCTTGTTGCATTCCCCTCATAGGTTGTTCCTCCGGACTTGGTTCAACATCAGGTTGAGCAGATCCTTCAAGAATTTGCACAAATATGGAGGGCAACCATCCTTCCCTCCAGAAATTGCGCAATCCTAACTTGCAACCTGTTGGGCCCTAGAATTGCACAATTTTACTTAGCAAGCTTCACCCAGAAAATTGTGCAATCCTTCCCAGTTGGGCTGCTCAACCCATAATTTGTGCAAATCTCTGTAGCAGTCAGCTGCTCTGCCTAGAGATTGTGCAAATCTTTTGAGTAGCTAGCACATCTCCTAGCCAGAAATGTGCATTTTCTCCCAACAGTGGAGAAGTCTCTTACATGTGCAACTGGGTTGACCAGTTCCCTCCGAGATCGAGAAAAAATGACTTGGATGCATGGGTTGCTTCTCCCAAGGTAACATGCAAAGGCATCCTTTGTTTCAGGGATCTATTTTTGGCAATTGGAAGTTACATGCAAGGATCATTTCAGAAACCTCCCACCAAGTGTCGCTTTCCCTAGATTTGTGGCATGTGCATCACAACTCATCAACCAAACATTGTAGAGCTCTTTCCTCACATCAACCTTGCAGTTCTAATAGCCCACATCGCATCTAGGATCTGTCGGCACATTCAACTCAACTGTTTTGGGGTAAGCATGCTTTCCATGTTTTGTGTTGCATTTCTGGCGCTTTTTTTGTTTCACTTCATATGAAAAATGTTTGCTTTATTTCAATGAGCACTTGCTATCATTTTGATACATACTATCTTGTACTAGCACCGTTTCAGTTTTCATTAACATCTCATTGTTGTCGCATGCATGAAACTGTTTTTCACAAACGGTCACTAATTCGACAACTCGCCTCACCCACATGCATGTTGTTTTGTTTCTTGAATCTATCATTCACCATTTTCATGCACGATCATTCACTTATGCTTACACTTAGTATCGCCATGCATTTGCATTCACATTCGCTTTGAGTTGCCTGTTGGCGAGTTTGGACAATCTTGGCCTAGACTCTACCTTCACTGAGACAAAATTGCACAATTTGTCTTCCTCTCCAGAAATGTGCATTTTTCCCAGGAACTTTCCTCCATGACTGTTTTATTCATTTCTAAGGGACAGTGACTGCTGACCCAGAAAATTGCGCAACACAGTCACTGAGCCTGCAACCATCTCGAACTCCAACAACTAGACTAGACTGTTCATTGCATAGTTCCAACAGTTAGTCAACCTTCTAGCAGCCCAAATTGTGGCTTGTGCAGTCTTGGTAGTTAGTCTCCCAACCTCCCAGCGAAAACTGTGTGACCTTCTTGATTAGTTACCTAGGTATGTTGCAAGTCATTTCTCAAGTTCATTTTGGTTTTCAACTAACAAATTTCTTGCCATGAGAGTTGCCATGTCTCTAGGTATTACATTTGTTCATCTACCTCTTGGTAGGACAAGTATAATGTTTTCAAGGAGAGCAGAGACGAAGACACTGTTCAAAGCACACTTGGGGATGCAGTCGATCAAGTGTCTATGAACTTGCCTACCCATGAAGACATCAAGTTGTTCATAGACAAGGACATCAAGATATGATGGAAGCAGTATCACAGTGAGCAGCATCATAAACATCAGTTGAAGGCAACATACCAGATGCGACGAATGCGAGTATAAGGTTGTTGACAACATAGAGGCAGAAAAAAGTTGCAAGCTCAAGTAGATCCATTAATGATAAAAGAAACTTTGGAGACTCAGGCTATGAGGTGATGACGCGACATGGAGATCGCGCAAAGATAGAGATTGGAAAAAATAAGGAGTTGCATGTGCTGAAGCAGCAACTCAAGGAAGAACATGAGCTTCACAGACAAGCGAATGAGTTATAGTAGGAACATGAATAGCAGGGGGCACAACATGCACTCACTGATGAAACTGCGCCTGTACAAGTTATAGATCCATCCCAACAGCTGGCATGGAGCAGACATGGTGAGAAGTTTTGTTGATCTCAATGCAAGGGATTCAACAACATGCATGTCATTGTACGCACGAATGCAATCCAACCCATTCAGCACACTTACCAAGGCAAAGACAAGAAGCAAGTCCAACTAGAGCTAAAGATGTAGTTAACAGTTGATGTGCATGACCACCAGCACACACTTGAAGATTAGCATAGACACTATGCATCAATGTGTTTCTGGTTTGGTTGCACCAAGAAGACCATGTGCATGCTAGAAGATGAGTTGGATGAAGGAACCACACTAATGTGCCCGGATTCAACGGAGGTAAGAGTTTGCTTCAGAAAGATGTCACCATAGGGTGCATGCACACCATCATGGATGACCAAGCTTGGCATCGGCTCACCGCCTTCACCAACACAAGCATGTCAAAGAGTTGGTCTCACCTCAACAGACCGAGTGTTAGTGATGTCTTGCATGGCTTTCTCAAGCCATTTCATCTCACATGAGCACATGTGCATTGCAATGTAACATCGTGTCAAGTGGAAGTTCAAGTGTCAATAGCTGGGTGTAACAGTCATAGAGTAGATGAAGAGTCATGAGGGTAAATGCATTGTCACAAAGGGGAATGTCAAGGTTCACCCCACCCTTTGCTATAGATAGAACCTCATAACTCATTGTAAAGGCTTTTGGTCAGCCAAGCTTCAATAGAAGTATCTTAGAGAAAGCTTGGACAATATTGTAATGAACCTTGGCTTCTCCATTGTATAGAGCTAGTACATCTCTTTCGAGGAGCAGGCGTTTGTGGCTGTAACGTTCCACTATTGGAACTAGTGGTTGGACATGGATGTATTATATGACCAGAACTTACACTTCTTAATATAACAAGAGTCGGCACGTTTCATGCATATGTTGTATTGTATTCTATGCTATCTAGTTTACTCTAAATGATATATGTATTTGCTTTCTTATGCATGCATGTATAAACTATTCTGTATAAGTATGTACGAATCTTTCTAAAATTTGTTGTTGGTTTAACCATCACTTTGGATTACTTGCTAACTTGCCTTCCATGTTGTGATGTATCTTTGCTCGTGTGTTCCCTTCCAAGCCGAGTGCTATCACAGGTTTCCAAGGGGCACACTCACCTCACCATTAGTGTGTTAGAACCTCTCATGCACCTTCCTTGTCTTATTGCAGCTATCACACCCTTGATGCCAACAGAGTTATCTTACTTGCCTCTATGCAAAATTGCAGTCACGACATTTCTATATGACCCACTGCTGGGACTCCTATACCAAACGGCTTGAGGTCTAATTGGGACTTCTTACCGGGGAGATCCCCTTACATGTTGGCAAGTCTAGCACTGTCAACATTTTGGTGCTAGAAGGAGGGCCTGAATGATAAGCTGAGTCCTCACATCTATTTTGAATCTCTACATATCTATCATGACTAACTCCGAGTTGCTCTTCTGGAGTGTATGTCTTATGGAAACAATTTCATCATCTCAGAAAAGCTCTCGAATAACTTATCTCATAAAACATTTGATGGTGGAGGCTACATACCCTTGGTTAGACACACAATTGGTGTTCTAGGCTCATGTGAAAGACATGGATTCTTTGAAGAATACATGAGTTGTGTGTTGTTTGTCTACACGCTTTGAGGGTACCCAACGCACTGGTGTGCCATGTTGCCCGAAAAATCTATTCATTCTCTTGCTCATCTGGCCGCAGAGATAGACGTTCTTTCAATCACTTTGACCATGAAGCTCTCAACAAAGAAATCCTGAAATTACAAAAAGCACCCGATGAATCCATTGAACAATTTTACATGCGCTTTTGTAGTCTTGCATACTGATTCCTCGAAGATGACATTGATTGGGAATTTCTCGATGGAAGATTTGAGTATCTTCTTCACATATTCGAACCCCACTCAGCACACTTCGGTGATGGAGCTACGTAGTCACAGGCAGGCATAGTTGTTGTCACAAGTGACTATCCGCTTTCACCTCATCAAACAGCTCCACCACCGTGGAGTGATGTGGGAGTTCATGCACACAGCTCTGTTGGACTGTCACATCCTCCCACCCCACTTTCTCTTGATATTTTCATAGATTTGGCTTGTAAGCCTATTGGTTGTCACATGGATTCATTCCCTCAACCTCCATCCTTGCATTCTGTTGATCCTCAAGATTGTACTGACTTGTGTTTTTCCATTCTATACTCCTCATCTGTTGTGAACAAGGATCAAGTTTTCGACGAAGTTGGTGTTATGCAGCCAACCTGTGCCATCATTCATGATGAGTGTGTGTGGGAAGCTAAAGAAGAACTCACAGTGAAGGATGACTCCCTCCCAGCCGTGCCTCATCCGCTTCATCCTGACATCCCTTGTGATTCTGCCGTTGCTGATTTATCCTATGAAAAACCATTTCCAGATAATTCTACATCTGATCATTCACAGGACATGTCAGATGTCAGTCTTTCTTTACATTATAGAGAGGACACATCTTCCTTAGAAAATCTGTCCAATCTGTCATCTATCTTTCCTGAAAACATAGAGGGTGAACATATTTTCTTCCCGTCTAACCCTCTACCTGATTCACTAGATCATGAGGGTGCCAACGAACATCCTGAATTTTATGATCTTGGTTTTCATGATCTATCCACTTCCTCATCCGATCATGATGTCGATTTAATCGTTTTTACTCTGTCTAAGACACTAGTCTACGATGATCTATCTATCAGTGAGGTCGAAACCCCCTAGACTGTCGAGGCACTTCAACCCAAGCTAATTGTTATGTCAGGCCCTCACTGTCATGAGGTTGGTTTCACTTCTAGTCAGGAAATTGTTGAAACACTCAAGGCTCCTCATCACTCTCTACTTTGCATTGAAGATCAACCAAACACCCAGATTTCTCTTCCTCCACTCAAACTACACAATCCCATCTCTCATGCATTGGAGGAATCTTATACAGCAAGCACACATGCACAATGTAAGTGGTCTACCTCTCTCATGTTTGCTTGCATGTCACAATCAAGAGAACGCATACACTCAACATCTACATGTAGTGTAGCACAACACCATGGCAGCTCCACAGAATGCATGTCATGCGCTTACACTCATTTTTGTTCTGTGGACGCTTTTAAACTTGGAGTGTGTGTGTCTTCACTATTACATCTTTGTTGTTTGTTGGTTCGTACAACTATCTTATTCGCGAACCATGCCTTCACCAACATGGGTCAACCAATGTGCCGGTGGCTGCATTGGAAGTATCACTTCACATAAGATGGCCCATGCATCGTTAGCTTAGGAGTAGGAGTAGTGTTTTCTTTCATGTGTTTTTTTGTTTGTATGCTTGTTTGTTTGATTACTCGCTTTGCTTGCACTTTTGCTCTGCTTTTTCTTTTCTTTGTTGTAATTTAGTTTGTTCATTTTGTTCGTAGGTTAGTTTCACATGAAACCATGTTTGACTCTTGAAACAAGCTAGGTAAAGTACAAGAGGGCTTGCACAACTATCACTACTTGGTTATATGTCATCTTGCCTCTATATGAAGAACTTGTTACTTTTATTTAATGATCTGTCGAAGGAAAATACATATTGTTCCAAGTTAACCTTGGTGAAACCACAGTGTTTGCACACTAACTAGTATCACCTACTCTAGTCACTTGTTTTTGGGTTAATCCTTGGAAGCTCAGTCAAGTAGAGTAAGGTGAGGGGAAAACCCTTAACAAGTATGTCAGAGGTATACATAAACTACTTCTCTGTAGGAACAACCTCTTCTGCTCTCAATAAGTCAGGATCCCTCTCCCACCTCTAAAATGAATAAGTGCTATGCATAGTTATGAATATGAAAATGAAAAATAAAATGAAAAAGTGAAAAAAGTTTGAAAAAATTGAAAATGAATAAGGCGAAGGAAGAGAAAGGCTTCCTACATAGAGAGGTGATGTACGTAACTCCGCCAGGGTACTGACTAGGCTCACTGGCAGCGGATTCATGTTTGTGTTCCTATGTGACTCCGTCGGGGTACTGTCCAGGTCTGCTGGCAGTGGAGCAACACCAGAGATGAAACTAAGACTCTAACGACTATATTTCCTGTGCACTAATATATCCCTCAACCCCAATTGAAACAACTCTATTGACTTGGCTTCGAATGTGTGTTAATCGACCAAGAGCTTGGTAGGTGCTACATCTTACAATCAAGCAAGTGTGGAAACCAAGATGAACTGAGAATTGAACAATACTTCCGGAGGTGTTAGGCTTACTTTTCACGAGCAAGGTCCATTTAGAGAGCTGGAGTTATACCAATGTGTCACCAAGTGTTGTAGCAGCTACAACCACCCTCCAAAATTTTGCCTTAGCTTCGTTTTGGAGCCTCCCTACCAACCTTTCACATCAGCATGTCTTGCTTTGTCAAGTACACCAAATTCAGTGATTTTCTTGCAAAATGACAGGCTGTCCATTAGAGCTTGTTGCATTCCCCTCAGAGGTTGTTCCTCTGGACTTGGTCCAACAGCAAGTTGAGTAGATCCTTCAAGAATTTGCACAAATATAGAGGGAAACCAACATTCCCTCCAGAAATTGTGCAATCCTGACTGGCATCCTACTGGGCTCCAGAATTGCACAATTTTGTTGAGAAAGCTTCACCCAGAAAATTGCGCAATCCTTCCCAACTAGGCTGCTCAGCCCTGAATTTGTGAAAATATGGGCAGCAGTTAGCTTCTCTGCCCAGAAATTGCACAAATCTTTTGAGCAGCCAACATAGCTCCCAACCAGAAATGCGCATTCTCTCCCAACAGTGGAGCAGTCTCTTGCATGTGCAACTGAGTTGACCAGTTCCCTCTGGGATAGAGCAAAACTGACTTTCATGCATGGGCTACTTCTCCCAAGGAAACATGCAAAGGCATCCCTTGTTTAAGGGATCTATTTTTTCAGTTAGATGATACATGCAAGGATCATTTCAAAAACCTCCCACCAAGTGTCGCTTTCCCTAGAATTGTGGCATGTGTGTCACAACCTCGATTTTATCAAAACTCATCAACCAGATGTTGTAGAGATCATTTCTCACATCAACCTTGCAGCTCTAACATCCCACATCGCATCTAGGAGTTGTCGGCACATTCAGCCCAATTGTTTTGGGGTAAGCCCACTTTCAATGTTTTGTGTTGCATTTCTTGCACTTTTTGTGTTTCATTTCATATGAACAATGTTTGCTTGATTTCAATGAGTGCTTGCTATCGTTTTGATACATACTAGATTTTACTAGCACTGTTTTAGTTTTCATTAACATCTCACTGCTATCGCATGCGTGAAACCGTTTTTCATGAATGGTCATTGATTTAGCGACTCACATCACCCACATGCATGTTGTTCCATTTTCTGAATCTATCATTCACCGTTTGCATGAACGATCATTCAATTATGCTTACACTCAGTATCAACATGCATTCACATTCACATTTGCATTTAGTTTCCCATCGGCAAGTCTGGCCAACCTTCGTCCAAACTCTGCCTTCAATGAGACAACATTACGCAATCCGAGGAAGGAAGGTTGTGTCTTCCTCTCCATAAATGCACATTTTTTCCCAGGCACTATCCTCTAGGACTATTTTGTGCATTTTTAGTGAAAGTGACTGCTGGACCAGAAAATTGCACAATACAGTCACTGAGCCTGCAACCATTTCCAATTGAGATTACGCATTACACAATTCCATTAGTCAGCAACTAGACTGGATTGTGCATTGTGCAGTTCCAACAGTCATTCAACCTTCTGGCAGCCTAGACTGTGCCTTTTGCAGTCTTGGCAGTCAGTCTCCCGAACTCCTGGCGGAAATTGCACGACCTTCATGATCAGTCACCCAGGTATGTTGCAAGTCAGTTCTCAAGTTCATTTTGGTTTTCGACTCACAGATTGATTGCCATGAGTGTTGCAATGTATCTAGGTATTTTAGGTGTTCATCTGCCTCTCAACAGTGCAAGTACAATGGTTTCCAAGAGAGCAGAGTCGAAGACACCGTTCAGAGAACACCTGGAGATGCAGTCGATCAAATGCCTATGAGCTTGTGTACTCACGAAGATATCAAGTTGTTCATAGGAAAGGACATCAAGATATGACAAAAACATCATCACAATGAGAAAAATCATGAACAGCAGTTGAAGGCAGCATATCGAATGCAACGAATGCAATGAATGCAAGAGGAAGGTTGTTAACAACACAAAGGCATAACAAAGTTGCAAGCTCATGCAGATCCACTGATGATGAAAGAAACTTTGGATACTCGGGCTATGAGCTAATGACATGACATGAAGATCGCGTGAAGAGAGAGAATGGAATAAAGAAGGAGTTCCATGTGCTGAAGCAGCAACTCAAGGAAGAACATGAAGCTGCACAGATAGACAGATGAGTTGTAGCAGGAATAGGGACAACAGTGGGCACAACATGCACTCACAGATGAAATTACACCTGTACAAGTTAAAGATCCATCCAATCAGCTGGCATGGAGCATCCACGATGAGCAATGTTGATGATCACATGCAAGGGATTCAGCAACATGCATGTCATTGTGTACACGCATGTGATCCAACCCATTCAATACACTCACTAAGGTGAAGACAAGAAGCAAGTTCAACTATAGCTGAACATGTACTTCGGCAAGTTGATGTGCATGACCACTAGCACAGACTTGAAGATCAGCATGGACACTATGCATTAGTGTGTTTCCAGTTCAACCACATCCAAGAAGACCATCTGCATGTTAGCAAGCAAGTTGGATGAAGGAGCTGAACTAATGCACCAGTTGCAATAGAGTTAAGAGTTCACCTCAGCAAGATGTCACCATGGGGTGCATGCACACCATCACGAACGACCAAGCTTGGCATTAGCTCATCACCTTCACCATCACAAGCATGTCAAAGAGTTGGTCTCATCACAACAAACCGAGGGTCAATGATGTCTTGCATGGCGTGCTCAAGCCATTTCGTTTCACATGATCACATGTGCATTGTAATGTAATGTCGTGTCAAGTGGAAATTCAAGTGTTAATACTTGGATGTAACAATCATAGAGTAGATGGAGTCATGAGGGTATATGAATGGTCACAAAGGGGAATGTCAAGGGTCACCCCACCCATTGCTAGAAATAGAACCTCATAACTCATTGTAAGGGCTTTTGGTCAGCCAAGCTTCTGATAAGACTATCTTGGAGAGAGATTGGACAATATTGTAACGTGCCTTGGCTTCTCCATTGTAGGGAGCTAGTACATCTCTTTGGAGGAGCAGGCAAATGTGGCTGTAACATTCCACTGTTGGGGCTAGCGGGTGTACATGGTTGTATTGTATGACTTGAACTTTTACTTATTTATATAATCAGATCCAACATGTTTCATGCATATGTTGTATTGTATTCTAGCTATATTTTTTACTCTAAGTGACATATGTTTTTGATTTCTTACGCATGCATGTATGGACTGTTCTATATGAGCATGTATGAATCTTTCTGAAATGTGTTGATTGGTTTAACTATCACTTTGGATTTCCAATTGACTTTCTTTCTAGCTTGTGATGCATCTTCGCTCGTGTGTTCCCTTCCCATCTGAGTACTGTTATAGGTTGCCAAGGGGCACACTCATCTCAACCCACTGGAGTTAGAACTTCTCATGCACCTTCCTTGACTCACTGCAGCGGTCACATCCTTGCTACTAACAAAGTTATCTTGCTTGCCTCTGTGTGAAATCACAGTCAAGGCATTACCATACGACCCACTGCTGGGACTCCTACACTAAAAAATCTGAGGTCTAAGTGGGACTTCTTATCAAGGAGATCCCCTTGACATGTTGATGGGTCCAGAACCATCAACATTTTTGGCACTAGAAGGAGGGCCAAATGACAAGCTGTGTCCTCTCATCCGGTTTTGAACCTTTGCATATCTTTCATGGATTCTTGCACTCTTCTCCCTCCGCGTTGTTGCTTGAATCATGAAGATATTACCATTAGGGGGGGGGGTTTCGATCTCTTGTCCACTTACATGTATGATGGTGAAGGCGAAGTGGCCTAGCCTGAGTACTTACATGACTTTCTTTCCATTATTCATGAGAAAGATGGGTGTTCTGATGAACATGCCAACTTGCTTCTTACACACACACTTCGCGAATGTCCACATCCATGGATGCTCAACCTATGGGTTGACAGCATGCACTCACTTGAGCACTTATGTGATCTCATTGAAGACACTTTCTATCATTTTGATCCAAACCATCCTGACTGAAAAATGTTACAACAATGGAAGGCATTGCATGAATTAGCTATGGATTTTTGGTAGTGCCTCTATGATTTGTAGTCTCAATCTCTGAGGAGCCAAATGAAATTTTCCTATCTTTGGGACCAGTTTGAGTATTGCCTTAAGAAATCTACCCATCCTAAGAAGAAGCTTGAGATCAAGCCTCGCTCAACATTCTTCACTAATGGAGCTGCGCAATCTCATGTGGATGTGGTCACTGTCTTGACTGACTGTCCACCTTCCACTCATTCAATAGCTCCACCACTACCAAGTGATGCTGAGGATCATGCTCACACACTTGTTCAACTTTCACATCCTCCCAACATCACTTCACTCAATTTTCGCGTAGATTTGGTTGTGAGTCCTTCGAGTTCTCATAAGCATTTTGTTCTACGACCTTTGTCTTCGCACTCAAGTGTTCCTCTGGATGATACTATCTTGTGTTCATCCATTCAGGACTCTTCACTTGTTGCGAATGAGGAACAAGACATTGGCAGAGTTGGTGTTACATAACCAACATGCATTGTCATTCATGAAAAGTACGAGTGGGATCTTGAGCATTAACACTCGGCGAAGGATGACTCCCTTCTATCTGAGTCCCCTCTGTTCTTTCCTAACATCTTTGGTGAACTTGCCATCCATGATTTCTCATGTGTGTCTTCATCCACGGATGCACCCATTGTTGATCACTTGCAAGACTCATCGGATGTTGGTCCATCATTCGACAACGGAGAGGATAAGTTAATCATTGAAAATCCACTTGATCTTTCATCTGTCTTTTTCAGAAACACAAAGGATGAGTTTGTTCGCTTTTCATCTATCCCTCTGTTTGATTCATCTGATCATGAGGATGCTGATGAAATCATTGATTTTTCTGATCGTGGTGGTCATGATCCATTTGTTTCCATATTTGATCACGATCATGACTCTATCACAGTTGATCTTTCAAAGCCATCGGTTTATGATGATCTATTTGATGATGAAGTTGAAACACCCAAGATTGTGGAGGCACTTTAGCCCAAGCTGATGGTTATGTCAGGCGCTCACTCTCTTGGGGTTGGTCTCTCTTCCAATCATGAAACTGTTCAATCTCTCAAGGCTCCTCATTACTCATCTATATGCATTGAAGATCAATCTCATACACAGATCATACTTCCTCCACTCGAATTGCATGATCCCATCGCTCATGCATTGGAGGAATCTTAAATTGCAAGCACTCGTTTGTGACGCAAGTTATCTTTGTTTCCTTAATTTTCTTGATTGTCACAGTCAAGAGTGTGCTTATGCTTCAAAGTTGCACGTAGTGTCACACAAAAATTATGATAAGTCCATAGACTACTAGTCATGCACTTGTACTCACTTATGTCACGTGGGCACTTTGAAACATGAAGTGTGGTTGTCTTCATTGTTATATCTTTCTTGCTTGCTGTTTCAGACAACTGGGTTGCTTGCAGACCAAGCCTTCACTAACATGGGTTAGCCAATGCATGGTGGCTGCATTGGAAATATCACTTCACGTGATCAAGCCCATGCATCGTTAGTGTAGGAGTAGGAGTAGTGTTTGATTTCAGTTAGTTTGTGGTGAGCTCTAGTATTGTAGCAATAATGCTACAACTCCTGGGGCTTCCTGTCTCTCATTTTATCAACCCGGTTGTTCGTACAAACTTGGAAGCGACGGTGCTATATGCACAAGTACTAGCT
>APFE030911252.1:3440-58549 GCA_000404065.3 Pinus taeda | reverse complement strand
GTCTCCTAATAAAACTCAGGAATCGATCACAAACTGTCCTCTTTATTAATAATTCAACGTCATGCCAAACTGGCTTACAGTAAAAGAAAACAAAACTGGACTGATTCCAATATGATATGACAACCGGGAGATTCGACAACCTATCTAAGGCTACGGCCTCCATATTTATACAAAAAATGATGATCCGCCAAGTAGCCTTGATTCTAGGAGCTCGGCTGTCCAACTGAAGTTTAACTGCAGATTTGTGAGGCAGTCAGAACTGCTGTTCTGGTAGAACAGTTTATGACTGTTGTTCCTGTAGGACAGCTGGCTACTTCTGAAGCTCGGAGGGGAGATTGATTGGAGCTCGGAGTTCTTGGTGGGAATCACAAGGAATGCCCCCAAGACCGTGGACATTACTTCCACGAAATCAGCAGAGCCACCTCATTGTCTCCTTGTCTCCTCTTTCGTTGTCTCTTGCTCCCCTTTTTAATGCCAAAACCTGGAATCACAATGCATTAGTCACGTAGATAAAGTGTCTAACCTTCCTCCTACAAACAACATTAATAAACTAAGAAATTCATGCATAAGCAAATAAAGATGAATGGTTTGAGCGAGTAAAATAGGCCAAAATGAGCCCAAATTGTACCAAAATTGGGGCTCATCAGTTTGCTTGCATGCTTGTTTGCTTACTTGTTTTGTTTGTTTGTTTGCTTGCTTGCCTGTTTACTTACTTGCTTTGCTTTCGATTTTGCTTTTGCTCTTGCTTTTCTTTATTTTTTGTTAGTTCGCTTGTTTCATTCGTACAGTTCGCTTATTTCGTTTGTAGGTTAGTTTCACATGAAACCATGTATGACTCTTGAAACGAGCTGGGTGAAGTACAAGAGGGCTTGTACAATTGTCACTACTTGGTTATCTGTCATCTTGATTTTGTATGAGGAGCTTGTTAATTTTAGTCCATGATACTTCGAAGGAAATACGTACTATTCGAAGTGAACCTTGGTGAAAACACAATGCGTCCACTCTAACTAGTGTCACCTTCTCTAGTCAATTATTTTTGGGTTAATCCTTGTTAGCTCAGTCAAGTAGAGTAAGGTGAGGGGGAAAAATGAACAGACATGTTAGAGGTATAATAAACTACTTCTCTCCTGGAACAACCTCTTATGCTCTCAATAATTCAGGATCCCTCTTCTGCCTCTGAAATGAATAAGTGTTATGCAAAGTTACGAAAATGAAAAAATGAAAAAGTGTAAAAAAGTTAAAAAAAAAATTAAAATGTATAAGGCGAAAGAAGAGAAAGGCTTTCTGCATAGAGAGATAATGCAAGTAACTCTGCCGGGGTACTCACTGGGCTCACTAGCAGTGGAGCCATGCTTGTGTTCCAATGTGACTCTGTCGGGGTACTATCCAGGCCTATTGGTAGTTGAGAAACAATAGAGATGAAACTAATTCTCTAATGAGTATACTGCTTGTGCACCAATATACCCATCAATCCCAATCGAAACAACTATGTTGCCTTGGCTTGGAATGTGTGTCAATCAACCAAGAGCTTGGGAGATGCTACATCTTACAATCAAGCTAGTGTGAGACCAAGATGAGATGAGAACTGAACAATACTTCTGGAGGTGTTAGACTTGCTTTTGACAAACAAGGTCCATTTAGAGAGCTGGAGTTCTACCTATGTGTCACCAAGTGTTGTAAAGGCTACAACCACCCTCCAAAATTTTTCCTTAGCTTCGTTTTGGAGCCTCCCTACCAACTTTTCGTAGCACCTTGTCTTGCTTTATCAAGCTCGCAAGCTTTCATGCTTTTTCTTGCAGAAAGACAACCTATTGATCACAGCTTAATGCATTCCCCTCACAATTTATTCACGTGGACTTGGTACTTCTACAGGCTGAGCATCTCCCCAAGAAATTGCGCAATTATGGAGGGAAACCCACCTTCCCTCCAGAAATTGCGCAATCCTGATTGGCAACCTATTGGGCTCAAGAATTACGCAATTCTGGAAGTCAACACTCACAGAGAAAATTGTGCAATTTTCCCCAGCAGGGCTGCTCAACCCAAAATTTGTGCAAACTGGGTAGTAGTCAGCTGCTCTGCCTAAAAATTGTGCAAATCTCTTGGGCAACCATCCCGGCTCCCAGCTAGAAATGCAAATTGTCTCCTAGCAGTCGAACAACCTCTTGCATGTACAACTGATTTGACCGGTTCCCTCCGAGACCGAGCAAAACAAACTTGCATGCATGGGATGATTCTCCCAAGGCAGCATGAAAAGGCATCCCTTATTCTAGGGATCTATTTTTAGCAGTTGGAGGTTACATGCAAGCATCATTTTAGAAACCTCCCACTAAGTGTCGCTTTCCTTAGATTTGTGGCATGCACGTCACAACCTCAATGTTATCAAAACTCATGAACCGGACACCACAAAGCTCATTCCTCACATTAACCTTGCAGCTATGACATCCCACATCACATCTAGGAGCTTTCGGCACACTTAGCTTAGCTATTTTGGGGTAAGCCTGCTTTCTATGCCTTATGTTTCATTTTTGTCGCTTTTTGTGTTTTTGCTTGTGTGAGTATTGTTTGCTTGATTTCTTTGAATTCTTATTGTCGTTTACATGTATACTAGCTTGTCCTAACACTGTTTCAGTTTTTGTTGCTATCTCATTGCTGCCACATGCATGAAGATGTTTTTCATGAATGACCATTGATTCAGTGACTCGCCTCACCCACATGCATATTGATCTATTTACTGAATCTTTCATTCAATGTTTGCATGCATTATCAATCAATTCTGCTTTCACTCAATGTCACCATGCATTCACTTCCACATTTGCTTTTAGTTGCCCATTGGAGAGTCTAGCCAACCTTGGTCCAGACTTTGCTTTCACTGAGATAGCATTACACAATCTGGGAAGGAAGGCTCTGTATTCCTCTTTAGAAATGCACATCCCTGCTCAGGCACTATCCTCCAGGACTGTTTTGTGCATTTATGAGGGATAGTGACTGCTGGCCCAGAAAATTGCACAATGTAATCACAGAGCCGGGAATCATTGCTAGCTGAGATTATGCATTGTGCAATTCCAGCAGTTAGCAGTGAGACTGGGCTATGCATTGCATAGTTCCAATAGTCAGTTAGTCTCCCAATAGCCTAGATAGTGCCTAGAGAGTCAGTCTCTCGACCTCCCAGCCGAAATTGTGCAACCTTCATGATCAGTCACACGGGTATGTTGCAAGTCAATTCTCAAGTTCATTTTGGTTTTCGACTAACATATTGCTTGCCATGAGTGTTGCCATGTCTCTAGGTATTGCAGTTGTTCATTTGCCTCTTAGCAGTGTAGGTACAATGGTTTCCAAGGGAGGAGAGTCAAAGACACCATTTAGAGCACACCTGGAGATGCAGTCGATCAAATGTTTATGAGCTTGCCTACTCATGAAGATATCAAGTTGTTCGTAGACAAGGACATCAAGATATGACAACAGCAACATCATAGGGAGTAGCATCATGAATAGCAACTGAAGGCAGCATACCATATGTAATGAATGCAATGAATGCAAGAGGAAGGTTATTTACAACACATAGGTGGAACAAAGTTGCAAGCTCAATCAGATCCACTGATGATGAAAGAAACTTTGGAGACTCAGGCTATGAGGTAATGACGTGACATGAACATCACATGAAGACAAAGAATGGAACAAAGAAGGAGTTGCATGTGCTGAAGCAGCAACTCAAGGAAGAAAATTAAGCTGACATACAGACGAATGAGTTGTAGTAGGAACATGGACAGTAGTGGGCGCAACATGCACTCACGGATGCAACTGCACCCGTACAAGTTAAAGATCCATCCAAGCAGCTGGTACGGAGCAGACATGGTGAGCAGTGTTGATGATCACATGCAAGGGATTTTGTAGCATGCACGTCATTATGCACATGCATGCGATCCAACCCATTTAGCACAATCACCAAAGTGAACACAAGAGGCATGTCCAACTGTAGTTGAACATGTACTTCAGCAAGTTGATACGCATGACCACTAGCACACACTTGAATATCATCACAGACATTATGCATTAGTGTGTTTTCGGTTAAGCTTCATCTAAGAAGACCATGCACATGTTAGCATACGAGTTGGATGAAGGAACTGGACCAATGCACTGGTTGCAACATAGGCAAGAGTTCGCTTCAGCAATATGTCACCATGGGGTGCATGCACACTATCACGGATGAACAAGCTTGGCATCAGCTCACCACCTTCACACTCACAAGCATGTCAAAGAGTTGGTCTCATCACAATGGACCAAGGGTCAGTGATGTCTTGCATGGTGTGCTTAAGCCATTTCATCTCACATGAGCACATGTGCATTGTAATGTAACGTCATGTCAAGTGGAAGTTCAAGTGTCAATAGTTGGATGTAACAATCATAGAGTCGATGAAGAGTCATGAGAATAGATGAAATGTCACAAAGGGGAATGTCAAGGGTTACCCCACCCTTTGCTATAAATAGAGCCTCATAATTCATTGTAAGGGCTTTTGGTGAGCCAAGCTTTCGATAATAATATCTTGGAGAGAGCTTGGACAATATCGTAATGCGCCTTGGATTCTCCATTTCACGGAGCTAGTACATCTCTTTGGAGGAGGAGGCGGATATGGCTGTAACGTTCCACTGTTGGGGATAGTGAGTGTACATGGATGTATTGTATGACTAGAACATACACTTCCTTATATAATAAGAGCTAGCATGTTTCATGCATATGTTGTATTGTATTCCAGCTGTCTTGTTTACTCTAAATGGCATATGTATTTGATTTCTTACGCATGCATGTATGGATTATTTTGTATGAACATGTATGAATCTTTTTGAAATGTGTTGATTGGTTTAACCATTACTTTGGATTGCCAACTGACTTGCTTTCCAGATTGTGATGCATCTTCGCTCGTGTGTTCCCTTCCCATTCGAGTATTGTTATAGTTTTCCAAGAGGCACACTCATCTCAACCCACCGGTATTATAACCTCTCATGAATCTTCATTGATTCACTGCAGTGATCATACCCTTGCTACTAACAGAGTTATCTTGCTTGCCTCTGTGTGAAATCATGGTCAAGGCATTACCATACAACCCACTGCTGGGAATCCTACACCAAATAGTCTGAGGTCTAAGTGGGACTTCTTACTGGGAGATCCCCTTGACATGTTGGCGGGTCCAACACCGTCAACATTTATGGCACTAGAAGGAGGGCCAGATGGCAAGCTGTTTCCTCTCGTTCGGTTTTGAACCTTTGCATATATTTCATGGATTATTGCACTCTTCTCCCTTCGCATTGGTTTTCGTATCATGAAGATGTTACCATTAGGGGGGAGTTTTTTGATCTCTTGTCCACTTACATGAATGATGGTGAAGGTGAAGTGGCCTGGCCTAAGTACTTACATGTTTTTCTTTCCATGCTTCATGAGGAAGATGGGTGTTCTGACAAACAAGCTAGCTTGCTGCTTGCACACACACTTCGCGAATATCCACGTTGATGGTTGCTCAGCCTATTGGCTGAAAGAGTGCACTCACTTGAGCACTTCTATGATCTGATTGAAGAAACTTTCTATCATTTCGATCCAGACCATCTTGACCGAAAACTGTTACAACAATGGAAGGCACTACATGTATCGGTTTTGGATTTTTGGCAGCACTTTCGTGACTTGCAGTTTCAAGCTTCGAGGAGCCAAATGAAATTTGCCTATCTCTGGGACCGGTTTGAGTATTTCCTTAAGAAATCTACTTGTCTCAAGAAGAAGCTTGAGAGCAAGCCTCGCTCAACATTCTTCACTGATGGAGCTGTGCAATCTCATGTGGATGTGGTCACTGTCTCGACTAACTATTCGCCTTCCCCTCATTCAATAGCTTCACCACTGGCAAGTGATGTTGAGGATCATGCTCACACACTTGTTCAACTTTCACATCCTCCCAACATCACTTCACTCAATTTTCACGTAGATTTGGTTGTGAGTCCTTCGAGTTCTCATATGCTTTTTTTTCTACAACCTCTGTCTTTGCACTCAGGTATTCCTCCGGATGATACTATCTTGTGTTCATCCATTCGAGACTCTTCACTTGTTGTGAACGAGGAACAAGCCACTGATGGAGTTAGTGTTGCATAACCAACATGCGCTACCATTCATGAAGAGTATGAATGGGATCTTGAGCATCAACACTCGGCGAAGGATGACTCCCTTCTGTTCTTTCCTAACATCTTTAGTGAACTCGTCATCCATGATTTCTCATGTGTGTCTTCATCCACAGATGCACCCATTGTTGATCACTCGGAGGACTCACCGGATGTTGGTCCATCATTTGACAATGGATAGGATAAGTTATTCATTGAAAATCCACTTGATCTTTCATCTGTCTTTTTCGGAAACACAGAGGATGAGTTTGTTCACTTTTCATTTATCCCTCTGTTTTATTAATCTAATCATGAGGATTCCGATGAAATCATTGATTTTTCTGATCATGGAGGTCATGATCCATTTATTTCCATATTTGATCATGATCATGACTCTATCGTAGTTGATCTTTCGAAGCCACCCGGTTTATGATGATCTATTTGCTGATGAAGTTAAAACACCCAAGACTGTTGAGGCACTTTAGCCTGAGCTGATGGTTATGTCAGACCCTCACTCTCTTGTGGTTAGTCTCACTTCCAATCATGAAACTGTTCAATCACCCAAGGCTCCTCATCACTCATATGTATGCATTGAAGATCAATCTCACACATAGATCATACTTCCTCCACTTGAACTACATGATCCCATCGCTCATGCATTGGATGAATCTTACATTGCAAGCACTCATTTGTGACACAAGTTATCTATGTTTCTTTCGTTTGCTTACTTGTCACAGTCAAGAGTGTGCTTATGCTTCAAGTTTGCATGCAGTGTCACACAACACTATGATAAGTCCATGGATTGCTCGTCATGAACTTGTACTTACTTATGTCATGTGGTCACTTTGAAACATGAAGTGTGGTTGTCTTCATTGCTATATATTTCTTAATTTCTGGTTCACATAACTGGGTTGCTCGCAAACCAACCAATGCGTGGTGGCTGCATTGGAAATATCATTTCATGTGATTAGGCCTATGCACCATTAGTGTAGGAGTAGGAGTAGTGTTTGCTTTCAATCTGTTTGCTTACTTCTTTTGTCTGTTTGTTTGTTTTCTTGCACGTTTACTTACTTACTTTTCTTTCAATTTTGCTTCTTCTCTTGCTTTTCTTAGTTGTTTGTTAGTTCACTTGTTTCATTTGTACAGTTCACTTGTTTCGTTTGTAGGTTAGTTTCGGATGAAACCATTTATGACTATTAAAACGAGCTAGGTGAAGTACAAGAGGGCTTCTACAACTATCACTACTTTTTTATCCGTCATCTTACCTTTGTATGAGGAGCTTGTTACTTTTATTCTATGATATGTCGAAGGAAATACGTACTGTTCGAAGTGAACCTTGGTGAAAACGCAATGCTTGTGCTCTAACTAGTGTCACCTTCTCTAGTCAATTGTTTTTGGGTTAACCATTGTTAGCTTAGTCAACTAGAGTAAGGTGAGGGGGAAAACATTAAAAGGCACGTTAGAGGTATAATAAACTACTTCTCTCCTGGCACAACCTCTTCTACTCTCAATAAGTCAGGATTGCTCTTCTGCCTTTGAAATGAATAAGTGTTATGCACAGTTACGAAAATGAAAAAATGAAAAAGTAAAAAAAAAATTAAAATGAATAAGGCAAAAGAAGAGAAAGGCTTCTAGTGTAGAGAGGTGATGCAAGTAACTCTGCCGGGGTACTGACTAGCCTTGCTAGTGGTGGAGCCATGCTTATGTTCCTATGTGACTCCTTCGGGGTACTGTCCAGGCCTGCTGGTAGTGGAGCAACACCAGAGATGAAACTAAGACTCTAACGACTATACTGCCTATGCACCAATACACCCCTCAATCCTAATCGAAACAATTGTTTTTTCTTGGCTTGGAATGTGTATCAATCAAACAAGAGCTTGGCAGATGCTACATCTTACAATCAAGCTAGTGTGAAAACAAGATGAGATGAGAACTGAACAATACTTCCAGAGGTGTTAGACTTGCTTTTCACAAACAAGGTCCATTCAGAGAGCTGGAGTTCTACCTGTGTGTCACCAAGTGTTGTAAAGGCTACAACCACCCTCCAAAATTTTTCCTTAGCTTCGTTTTGGAGCCTTCCTACCAACTTTTCACAGCACCTTGTCTTGCTTCATCAAGTTCACAAGATTTCGTGTTTTCTCTTGTAGAAAGATATCTTGTTGATCAAAACTTGAGGAATTCCCCTCACAGGTTGTCCACCCGTACTTGGTCCAGCTACAGGCTGAGAAGCTCCCCCAAGAAATTGCGCAATTCTAGAGGGCAACTAGCCTTCCCTCCAGAAATTAAGTAATCCTGACTGGCAGCCTACTGGGCTCCAGAATTATGCAATTCTGGCAGTCAAAACTCACACAGAAAATTGCGCAATTTTCCCCAGCAAGGCTGCTCAACACAGAATTTGCACAAATCTGGGCAGCAGTCAGCTGCTTTGCCCATAAATTATGCAAATCTCCTGGGAAGCTAGCCCAAATCCCATCTAGAAATGTGTGTTTTCTCCTAGTAGTCAAACATCCTCTTGCATGTGCAACTGAGTTGACCAATTCCCTCCGGGACCAAGTAAAATAGACTTCCATGCATGGGCTGATTCTCCCAAGGCAGCATGCAAAGGCATCCCTTATTTCAAGGATCTATTTTTAGTAGTTGGAGGTTACATGCAAGGATCATTTCAGAAACCTCCCACCAAGTGTCGCTTTCCATAGATTTGTGGCATGCACATCACAACCTCGATGTTATCAAAACTCATCAACCGGACACCGTAGAGCTCATTCCTCACATCAATCTTGGAGCTTTGAAATCCCACATCACATCTAGGAGATTTCAACACACTTAGCTCAGTTTTTTTGGGGTAAGCCCACTTTCCATGCCTTATGTTGCATTTTTGTCACTTTTTGTGTTTTCACTTGTGTGAGTACTGTTTACTTGATTTATTTGAACACTTGTTGTCATTTACATGTATACTACCTTATCCTAGCATTGTTTCAGTTTTTGTTGCTATCTCACTGTTGTTTTATGCATGAAACTATTTTTCATCAATGACCGCCGGTTCAACGAATCACCTCACCCACATTCATATTGATCTATTTATTGAATATTTCAATCAATGTTTGCATGCATGATCAGTCAATTTTACTTTCACTTAGTGTCTCCATGAATTCACTTCCACATTTACTTTCAGTTGCCCTTCGGCGAGTCTAGCCAACCTTGGTCTAGACTCTACTTTCACTGAGACATCATTGCGTAATCTAGGGAAGGAAGGCTTTGTATTCCTCTACAAAATGGCATTTCTACCCAGGCACTATCCTCCAGGAATGTTTTGCGCATTTTTGAAGGAGAGTGACTTTTGGCCCATAAAATTGCGGAATGCAATCACTGAGCCTGCAACCATTGCCAACTGAGATTTTGCATTGCACAATTCCAGTAGTCAGCAGCTAGATTGGGCTATGCATTGCATAATTCCAACATTCAGTCAGTCTCTTAGTAGCCTAGACTCTGCCTTGTGCAGTTTGGATAGTCAATCTCTCAGCCTCCTGGCCGAAATTGCACAACCTTCCTGATCAATCACACATGTATGTTGCAAGTCAGTTCTCAAGTTCGTTTTGGTTTTCGACTGAAATACTGCTTGCCATGAGTGTTTCCATGTCTCTAGGTATTGTAGGTGTCCATCTGCCTCTCAGCAGTGCAGGTATAATGGTTTCCAAGAGAGTAAAGTCGAAGACACCATTCAGAGCACCCCTGGGGATCAGTCGATCAAATGTCTATGAGCTTGCTTACTCATGAAGATATCAAGTTGTTTGTAGAAAAGTACATCAAGATATGATAGTAGTAGCATCACATCAAGCAACATCATGAATAAGAGTTGAAGATAGCATATCGAATGCAACGAATGCAAGAGGAAGGTTGTTGACAACACAAAGGCGGAACAAAATTGCAAGCTCAAGTAGATCCACTGATGATGAAAGCAACTTTGGAGACTTAGGCTAGGAGGTAACGACGCGACATGAAGATCGTATGAAGATAGAGAATGGAACAAAGAATGGGTTGCATGCGTTGAAGGATCAACTCAAGGAAGAACATGAAGTTGCACAAACAGATGAATGAGTTGTAGCAGGAACAGGGACAGCAATGGGTGCAACATGCACTCATGGATGAAACTACGCCCGTACAAGTTAAAGATCCATCCAAGAAATTGGCATGGAGCAAACATAGTGAGCAGTGTTGATGATCAAATGCAAGGGATTCAACAGCATGCATGTCATTGTGCGCACACATGTGATCCAACCCATTCAGCACACTCACCAAGGCAAAGACAAGAAGCAAGTCCAATTGTAGTTAAACATGTAGTTAACAGTTGATGCGCATGACCACTAGCACACACTCTAAGATCAGCATGGACACCATGCATTAGTTTGTTTCCATTTCAGCCGCACCCAAGAAGACCATGTGCATGTTAACAGATGATTTGGATGAAGGAGCCAAACTAATGCACTAGTTGCAACAAAGGCAAGTGTTTCTTTCGGCAAGATGTCACCATGAGGTGCATGCACACCATCACAGACGACCAAGATTGGCATCAACTCACCACCTTCACCATCACAAGCATGTCAAACAGTTGGTATCATCACATCGGATCAAGGGTCAGTGGTGTATGGCTTGGCGTGCTTAAGCCATTTCATCTCACATGAACACATGTGCATTGTAATGTAATGTTGTGTCAAGTGGAAGTTCAAGTTTCAATAGTTGGATGTAACAGTTGTAGAGTAGATGAAGAGTCATGATGATAGATGAACTATCACAAAGGGGAATGTCAAGGTTCACCCCACCCTTTGCTATAAATAGAACCTCATAACTCATTGTAAGGCCTTTTGGTCAGCCAAGCTTTTGATAAGAATATCTTGGAGAGAGCTTGGACAGTATTGTAACGTGCCTTGGCTCCTCCAGTGCAAGGAGCTAGTACATCTCTTTGGAGGAGTAGGCGGATGTGGCTTTAACATTTCACTATTAGGGCAAGCGGGTGTACATGGATGTATTGTATGACTGGAACTTAAACTTCTTTATATAATAAGATCCAGGATTTTTCATGCATATGTTGTATTGTATTCCAGTTGTCTTGTTTACTCTAAATGGAATATGTATTTGATTTCTTAGGCACGCATGTATGGACAGTTCTGTATGAGCATGTATGAATCTTTTTGAAATGTGTTGATTGGTTTAACCATCACTTTGGATTTCCAGCTGAATTTCTTTCCATCTTGTGATGCATCTATGCTCGCATGTTCCCTTCCCATCCGAGTACTGTTATAGGTTGCCAAGGGGCACAATCATCTCAACCCACTAGTGTTAGAACCTCTCATGCCCCTTCCTTGACTCACTGCAGTGGTCACACCCTTGCTACTAACAAAGTTATCTTGCTTGCCTCTATGCGAAATCGCAGTCAAGGCATTACCATACGACCCACTGCTGGGACTTCTAGACCAAACGGTTTGAGGTCTAATTGGGAATTCTTACCGGGGATATCCCCTTGACATGTTGGCGGGTCCAACACCATCAAAACATGTTTATTGTATTTTTGTCCCTATTATGCAGGTTATATGCACATTTTATGACAATAGTTATGTATGGATTTCTACATTTGTTTACTTGTATGCGAATGGATAATGTGTCTATGACCTAATAGATGATAATGCAACAAATGGCATAAGGGAACAATGGTTCATAGTTATTCTTATATAAGTATGAGATCCCTACACTTAACTTTGTTATTTACACCTGTAATTACATATCAATGATATGTTTGACAAAATGCTTGTCATGGCTAGTAGGGATCTAGTCAAGGTCTTGAACAAGAATTTGTTTCAGTACTTTAATTTCCATGTTACTTTACTGGTTTGAAGAGATGGATCAGTTATGGGCAGTGTCCAGGGCTCTAAGCCTCAAAGAGTGGCTTAAATATCAGGGTCGTTGGGACAACACTAACAATTTTGGTCCACAACCATTGGCAGACAGGCCTGTGAGAGTGACTATAGGTTGCTAGTCGCTCCCTTTCCCATAGCATCAGAGTGACTATGACCCAAGAGACCTAAAACAATAGTGGGACCCAGGGATAGGCTGTTGGAGTGGCCAAATTTTCTTCTAAGGGTTTTGTTGATGATGTTGGATGTCTATATGGTGTGTTTCCATTAGTTCCACTTCCTTGGTGTGACTTAGGAGGTTGAATCATATCATAGTGGCCTCTCGTCGCATGTTTACCCTGGCTAACCGGTTGCTTGGGTAGATGTGGGAGGAGATTGTTACAGGTATCATGGTCATCAACATTATCATCCTTACAGGAGGAGTGACAAGGGATATTTGGCGGATCAGTTCAAGAAATAAAAGACACCTACATTTGATGGGGAAATGAAGAAGTCATAGGATGAAAAAGAGTGGTTGCTTGGGATGAATAAGTTCTTCAAATTGTATGAATACTCAGATATTATGAAGGCTAGAATAACTACATTCGGTCTTAAAGGTAAAGCAAACATCTGGTGGGAAGATGCAAAGAATGTCAGAGGTACTCATGAAGAGGGGTTGACTTGGAGTGAGTTCGAGAGACTTTTCAGTAAGAAGTACCTATCAGAGAGATACTATGATGATAGGGCAAAGGAATTATATGAGTTGAAGATGGGATCTATGACCGATGAGGAGTACATTAGAATATTCTTGGATTTATTTAGGTATGTGCCTTATCTCATAAAGGACATGGATTTCAAACTGAGAAGTAGAACAGGGGTGATGACAAGAATCCTTTGCAGTGTTGGAATTGTGGAGGAGAGCATCACAGAAGAGATTTACACATAACCAGGGTGGTAGGCATCATATTTATAGTTCACAGGACACACAAACAGTTGGGGAAGTTGGGCAGAGCATTCCTCAGATCTATGCAGTGCTGGATAATAGGTAGGGAGATTACCATGCATCTAATATCGAGATGGAAAGTAAGATTTTTGATCAAGTTGTTTCTATTTTGATTAAACTTGGATATAATTATAGTTATGTAAGTCCTAACTTGGTGGATAAGTATGGTTTGAATAAATAGGTGCATGCAAAACCTTGGTTAGTGTTGTTGGCTACAGGTACAAAGAAGAGAGTTCATCATTGTGTAGGTTTTAACCTCGTACAAAAATTACCTTCATACGAATTCTAAAAAATAGAAAATAAACAATGGCGAGAGCATAAAACATAAAACATAAAACATATATACACAGAGATTTTCCCCTGGATCCCAAAACCAGGACTACCAGATTGATTATTCATTATATTCTTTTCAATGTTTAATTATATATAATATATATATATATATATATATATATATATATATATATATATATATATATATATATTATATATATATATATATAGATACATGTCAAAAGCATCCATAAACCCCAATCCATTAACCCTGGATTAGAACATAACCATAGTTTCCTTGACCAGATCTACAAAATACCATGGAAAGAAAACCATCATGCCCAAAACCATGTGCGAAATCCATGCACAAAAACATAGGAAGGTTCGCCCACCTAATATAGGATCCAAAAAAAAATATCGGGGCACTACACCGGATACCATGCAGGGGGATTATCATCCCCCTTGTGAACCCCCTCGCGCGTCGGGTGGTCGTGGAAAGAATATAACACACACCCAACACATTAGGTAAGAACTTATGCATTTTAGTTGAATAGTATGCCTACATCAACACATTTGAGTGTACCACCTTTGGGATCATATAGTATGCTTTTGGGTATGGATTGGTTATATCTTCATAGGACTAAGGTGGATTGTTATGATAAATCTATTGAATGCTTAGATGAAAATGGGGAACAAATAATATTACAAGGTAAGAAGAAAGCTACATTAGTTATAATGGTGATAGCTATGCAAGAAAAGAATAGTCGCAAAAAAAGGTGTGTGTTATTTGCAGTGCATATTTCTAGTGAAAAGGGTAAGGAAGTTGAAGACATGGATGTCTTGAGGAGTTATCCAGTTTTACACAGTTTCAGGACATGTTTCCAACAAATATTTCAGAGTTACCGACAAACAGGGAAGTGGAATTTTCCATTGAGTTTGTATCATGGGAAACACTAGCATCAAAGGCACCATACAGGATGAGCACACCACAATTAGTGGAATTAAAGTTGTAGTTGAAGGAAATTCTTGAAAAAGGATACATCAGGCCAAGTGTATATCATTGGGGCATGTTATTGCTCTATGATTTTTTAAGATTGACAAGACAAAATCATAAGGGACACATCAAACCACCTAGGATTCTAGGATCTAGCCCTCCTAGAATCAGAGAGGGCTCTCTCAGTATATTTTCAGGTTTATCTTTACTTCCAATGTTTTAATGTATTAGGCCAGCTATAATGGTAGAAGGTTTTTATTCCTTGATTACTTGATTGTTTGATTATTTGGTTGGGGCAAGTTAGACTTAGATCTTTTCCATTGGGCTGTGGAGTCAAAGGCTGGGTGTTAACATCAACTTTTCCAGAGCATTTGCAAGGCAAGTTAACTATCTTTACTGGATCTAAAAGCAGAATGAATAATGAGATGACAGAACAATGAAAACAGTAATGATTAAAAAGCAATTAAGTATTTCTTAATCATACATCAGAGGAAAACATTTAGATTGTAAACACAGATAGAAGTAAGGTGCTCCAACAACATATCTTAATCTAGAATTTTTGTGTTACAATAAGATTTAATGATGCATAATGAATAAAATAGGAATATATTTAACACATAAAAAAGACATCACCAGGTTAAAAATAGCCCAAGTATCTTGCAAACGGTCTTTTATTATTGATGCTCCAGCTCAAAAATTACAGTGCTCCAAAAGAAATATTGTTCAATAACTCGGGTCTAATCCCTAATACTTCCAATGCATGAAGTATTTAACAAAAACCTATAACGATAGCCTTATACACTTGGAAATTTGTTATTAATTACAATGAAAGAAAATCTGACTAATGTAACCATGAAGTGGCCACGATGAAAAAACTTGGACATCTGGTCCTCTTTTTTCAAGATGTTGTTGCTCAGAAATTAATTTTGCTATAGTGGCTCTACTGACATGGTTGGTGCTGACTCAGATCTGCACTGTCCCTTCAATCATCCTTGTCTCGTTCCTCTTGGTAATCACACATGTCACTCCATGCTTCTTCATCCGGAATCTTGATCTTGATTAACCTACGATATATTTCGTCAAGTTCATTGTACCTTGCAAAAGTGGGTTTGATTGTGAAAATGTGCTTTAGTTCATGTTCGATATAGATTGGATTGCTGATAGCTTCTATCAATTAGTTTCCTATTATGCTGCCTTTAATGTTGGAGAGATTCACAACATCTAGGGCTATCCCTTGGAACATCTTGACATAATCTTCTCTAGCCATGAGTTTATCATTGATAAAAAATAGAGAAGGGAGACTTTTTCTGCGTTAAAGGCTCAATTCTGTTGAAAAACCTGTTCTTGCTTGGTTTGTCAACTGCATGATCCTTTTAATTTCTTCACTAATTCTGGGTTCTGCAGTCCCACTGAGGAGGCTCATATCTGGGTGAACAAACATTTCCACAAATGTCTTGTAGGTGAAGTTCTTTTGATCCTTCATCACTAAGGTGGTCCAGAAAATAATAGATTGGGCTTCACCTTCTTCATTTAACTTGGTCATTGTAAACTGAAACCTGTCTGCCTAAAAATAAACAAACATGTATACAAGTACTGAAGATTACTGAAACACTTCCTCTGAGATGAAATTTACCAATTTCTCATGGATGGCATCTGCTACGAATTGACTAAAATTGAATAGGACAGAGGGATTTGATTCTACTGATAAGATGGACAGGAAACCTATAATAGCCTCATCAAGCCACTGATCTGAATAATAGCCCAGAAAATATGAAAGTACAATGACAATATGCCTGGTTCTATCAGGGAAAACAAAGGAGGAATAAGGAGGATTCTTGCCAGGCAATGGGGTTTGTTCAGTCATGAAGAGTTCTAAGGTTTTAGCCCTTTTGGTGAAGTCTAGCCTCTGATACATTTCACTAAGGATCTCATGGGAAAAAGGAGTGGTTCTTTCAATGATAGGAGCCTGCATCATCTGCATAATAGATTTGGCATCAACAGTAAACAATATGTCTCCTGTTAGGGCTATCACTGCCCTTTGTTGTGGATTATAGCATGAGTGGCATTTTCTAATTAGTTCTGGGTAGCTATGGCTTTTTGAAAAGATATAAAAAGGCAAATTGGTGTCCCAAAGCCCTATGTCATCTACTTCATCAACAAATTTATCCTCCCACTAGTTGTAGATGTCAAAAAGATCAAATTCTAAGAGTGTCTCATGTATTTTAAAGTCTCTTCTTGCCAGTGAAATGTGGTCCAAGTCCATTGGTGGGTGCACCATTGGATTGAACACCTCTTTCTCTTTCTTCTTTGGTGGCATGGCTGTCTTTTGAAAAATTTTAAACCTGAACTGTGTTGAATTTGCAATTGAACAATAGAAAGGGATGAAAAGAAACATGAATTCAGAGAGGGAAAAATAAAATGGAATGAACGGGTAGTGGGATTCAAGAAGGGGAAAGTTTGATTAATGCAGAAAACTGGGGCCTTTTGCAATTGTATTCTTTGTGTATGTCTGGATGAATTTTGAATTTCACCTGTAAGTAGAGATAGCATGTTAAAATTTGTAAATGGATGGGGAATGGTGCAATTGTAGTTTTAGGAGTGTTCCCGCTGGATTGGCCAGAAGTGGCACGGGTCCGTTGGCTAACGATCTAGCCAATTGAACGTGTAATGGAATAACGTAGGAATGGAGGTGATAGGCAGACGAGATGGAGTGGCGTCGTGAGGTGGTAGGCTTGGTGAACAGTCACAACGGGAATGGGGGAGGTGGTTTAGTGAAGGCGAAAACCACTTTTCGAGGGGCCTTTGGAGCAGTAAGTGGAATGAGCGGGGGTGGGGGGGGGTGTAAAATCCCGACAACATGACAGGTATGTGATCTGAAACCATCGATTTCGGACCCCCTCCCAGGTATTAACATTTAGAGGGTGAGCGGTGGCTGGAAAGTGATATGGGTCATTGGATCATATGGCAGGTGCAGAGATTAGATGAGAGGTGAGGGGTGGGTAATATCCGATGTGATGGGTAAGTGAGTGGTGGGGTAGGAAAATTAATATGGGGCAGAGAATAGGAATATGAAATGAAGTTAGGAATAATTATATGAGGCCCCTTTCCCTTTTTAATTTCTTTTCCCAACATTAGGAAAAAACATGACTATGTCATAAGACATTTTAAAAAGAGCTTTTCATGTCTTTTTCCCTTTGCCAGTTTTCTCAACCTACCTACCCTTTATCTTTCTAATCTAACATTTTTTCCTTCTTTTTTTTGCATTTGCAGGGTGCATTTGGATTTGCAGACCCTTTCTTCACCCTTTTTTTTATTTCTAATCTACTCTATCACTTATATCTCCCATTGGTCCATATTGAACAGTTGAACCAATTTTATTTCTACCTAGCTACTGATTTGCCAAGATTAAACTATTTGGAAAATATTTATTTTCTATCCTATCAACAAAAATTGAAATTTTTTCAATCATGCTTAGACTGTATGAATTGAAAAATATTTGGGGTTCTCTTCCTTTTTTTTTTATATACCATCTTTTAATTTTTTTTTTTTGTGAAATCAATTGAATATTGAAATCTATGAACAATATGAAATGTATCAAATATGAGATACTCAATCACCTTGAGATCCTATAAATTATAGGACCTTAATAGGGTGCACCAATGTTACTTGTGAAGAAGAAGGATGGTACTCTCGGGTTATGCATTGATTACAAGCAACTGAACAAAGTGACCATCAAGAACAGGTATCTGTTGCCGAGGATTGATGATTTGTTTGACTAGTTGAAGGGAGAAGCAGTGTTCTTGAAGATTGATCTAAGATCAGGATACCATTAGGTATGAATTAAGGAAGAAGACATCTACAAGAATACTTCCCGACCAAGTAAGGGAATTATGAGTTTGTTGTAGTTCCATTTGGTTTGACTAATTCTCCAACTAATTTTATGTGCTTAATGAATAGTGTGTTGCGTCCTTATTTGGACAAGTTTGTTATTGCATTCATTGATGATATATTGGTATATTCCAAGAATGAGGAAGAACATGCCAAACACTTAGCAACAATATTGATACTTCTAAGAGAGCATCAATTGTATGCCAAGATTAGCAAATGTAGTTTCTTTCAGACAAACGTATGTTACTTAGGACATGTTGTTTCCAAGTAAGGCATAATAGTGGATCTAGAAAAGATAAAAGCTATCATGGAATGGGTATCTCCTAGAAATGTTGATGAGGTAAGATCAATAATGGGGTAAGAAGGTTATTAGGAACTTCTCTCAGATTTCCTATCCTATTAAATCATTGCAGAGAAAATGTAAGAAATTTCAATGTACAGAGGAATGTGCAGTCAGTTTTAAGCAGTTGAAGTAGTTGTTGACAAATGCTCCCATTTTAAAGATTGCAAATCCAGACAAAGAGTTTGTGGTATGTATAGATGCTTGCAAGAGAGGACTTGGTGGAGTCTTGATGCAAGAAGAAAAAATCTATGAATCAAGGAAACTAAATGAGCATGAGTAGAATTATGTTACACGTGACCTTGAGTTGGAAGTGATCATTCATGCATTGAAACTGTGGAGACACTCTCTTCTTGGTAGGAGGTTTGTATTGATGAATGATCATAGTGGATTGAGATACTTGTTTGACCAACCAAATCTGAATGCCAAAAAAGCTAGATGATTGGCTACGATAAGTGAGTTCAACTTTGAGATCAGGTATATTAAAGGTAAATAGAATAGGGTTGTAGATGATATTAGGAGGAGAGCACAAGTAAATCACATTACAACTATGATTTCTTATGGGACATGTTTACAGGATCAAATCTTATAGGTAGGTCAACAAGATAACATGTATAGGGAGCTTATGCATAGATTACAACAGGGTACAGGTGATCAGGATGTGGAATATTGTCTCACAACATATGGTTTGGTTAGATTTAGGGACAGGATATATGCTTCGAATAATAGTGAGCTCAAGAATATTATCTTGAGGGAATTTCATGTTAAGCCATATTCAGGTCACCTAGGATATCAGAAGACATTGACAAAAATGAAGAAGTTCTATTATTGGCTGAATTTGAAGAAGGAAGTGGTAGAGTTTGTGGTTAGGTGCTTAGATTATCAACATGTAAAAGCATAATGTAAGCACCCAGGTAGATTACTACAACTGATTCCAATTCCAGAGTGAAAATGGGAGGTCATTTCCATGGATTTAATTATAATTTTGCCGAGGACATATAGACAACATGATTCCATCATGGTTATGGTTGACATGTTGACAAAGGTATCTCAATTCATTCCAGTGAAGTTTACTTATTCAACTAATGATGTGGCACAAGCCTTCATTAGAGATATAGTGAGGTTTCATGGTGTTCCAAAGAATATTGTGTCAAACATGGATGCTAAGTTCACTTCTAGTTTCTGAAAAGAGTTAATTTTAGGTTTGGGTACAGAGGGTGCCTTCAGTACAACTTATCATTCACAGATAGATGGACAAACAAAGAGGCTCAACAAGATGTTGAAGGACATGTTGAGGATTATATGATGCATCAATAGAGGATATGGGAGGAGTACCTTCTGTTGGTTGTGTTCGCTTACAACAATGGGTATCAAGAGTCACCCAGGATGAGTCTGTTTGAGGCACTCTATGGGCAGAGTTCTAACATTCCCATCAGTTAAAGTGATCTAGTGAACAAGGTATCGATAGGAATAGACATATTGGCAGAGATGGAACAATAAATGTAGGCAGTTAAGAAGAATTTGAAGGTAGCATAGGACAAACATAAAATTTATGAAAATCAAAATAGGATGTTTAAGGAGTTTCAGGTTGGGGAACAAGTGTACTTGTGCATCAATCCCAAGAATAACTCCTTAAGGATTAGATCATGTGCCAAGTTGGAACCTCAGTTTTGTGGGCCTTTCAAGATTATTGAGAGGATTAGACTAGTAGCTTATTAACTTGCACTGTCTCTGACAGTGAAATTCCATGATGTTTTCCATGTGTCATTGCTTAAGAAGTATGTTAGATATGTTGATCATGTGATTGACTAGTCTATATTGCAGGTGGATCCAAAAGGATAATTCTAGCTGAGACATCAATTCATTTTGTAGAGAAATATTCTCATGCTCCTAAACCGAGAAAGCGAGAAGGTTAAAGTGAAATGGAAGAACTTTGGGCTTAGTGAAGCTACCTGACAGATGGCCGATCATATGCATGCTATGTATCGTTCTCTATTCAATAGTTGAGAGGATGTCTTTTAATATATGTTTGGTGTGGTGTTTTGGTATATGTATATATGTATATGGATGTAAACACCACCATGAGTTGTGTTATAAATCTCCAATAAGTAGTATTGTTGTCATGTTGGTTATGTTGGTTTTCTTCTTAGCAGGTTAATCATTGTAAATATTGTAACGAGCTAAGTTATAAAGCTCCATGGGAAGTATGTTTTTCTTTTTGACGGACTTGCTAGTTGTAGGTGTCATTGAATGTTGAGGATGGTGTTCCCCTAAGGAGGAGGGTTATGTAACAACCCTGGTAAAAAATCCACGTAATAAAGTTAATAAAGGCAAAAAGAATAACCATGTCCATGGGACACGTATTCCAAGCAAAATGTTGGGTAAAACATAATGATGGGGATCACTTATGATTAATGAATGGATATGGAACTTGGAAAATTAAATGGAAAAGGATTTGGAAAGACATGAGGCATTAATTGGCATTTTATTTATGAAAATAATTGAAAACAGGAGAAAAGGAAGGTGAACATTCATAGGTTTCATGTGAGGAGGAAAATGAAGGAAAATAATGAAAATTTGAAGAAAATAGAGGCCTTAATGACAAAAAGGCTTATGGGGACAAGTTCATGGCTTTTTGTTAGTGTTAGCTTGGATCTCTCTCTTATATTCTCTCTCTCATACTCTTGGTCATGGTTAGTGATGTCTGACTGTGAGGTGGAATCACTGGTTGAAGGTTGAGTTAGTTTGGCCTCGGGAATCTCTAGCTTGGTTTTGTTTGATTTGCTTCATGATATCCCACATTCATGCTTGGAATATGGTGTGGGGGTGATTGGCTAAAAGAGGGATTTGGTTTAGCCAAATCTATGGTTGGGTGGTACATGGATTTCCCTGACTTGGTTAGATTTAAATATGTTAATATGAACTCCTTTTCCTTTGGTATATTCAATATTAAATGTGCCTGTCATTATGTGGCTTTAATAGTTGTTTCATCATTGATATATCTCTGGTTATTTTCTAGTTCTGAGTATGTTTTATGATAATCTTGATGTATGGCTCTCATCATGTTTTGGTTATGATATGAAATAATAATGAATGAATGACCCAATAGATAACAATGAAACTATTAGGAGGATATTTTTATCCTCCTTGTCTAATCTCAGATAAGTATGGGATCCCTATGTTCATATTTGTTATTATGACCTGTAGATTTCATGTTTATGTCATGTTTGATGAAATTCCTATCATGGCCAATAGGCGTTAGATCCATTCCTTGTTAAATTTTTTGCATTACTACCCTTGGTTCAATGTTATTTATCAATTTTGGAAGTTTCATGAAATTCTGGGCAGTGGATTGAGTCTTAGCCCTGAAAACGTGGCACAGAATCCAGGGTTGCTAGCACAGAACTACCTAAAAAGGGCCGCAATAACATGCATGCCTTACTGTGGGAGCTACTAGAGGGTCTCAGTTGAATGCATTGATTTTTATGGGAGCGAATGGGGGTCTAGATCAACAAAACATCAAGTTGTCTTAGGGGTTGGGCACCTGGAAGGGTTGGTTGTCTCCTAAAGGTTCTGTAGCTCCTAAGGAAGGGCATATTGGTCTTGTCTTGTCAGTTCCACTTCCTTAACTGTACTTGGGGAGTTGAACCATAGCATAGTAACTCTTCGTCACATTTTTACCTCGGTGGAGTGGTTAGCTTGGGTAAATGTGGGAGGAGGGTGTTACATCAAGGGTCCCCCTTCCCCTTGTTGATACCACAGGGGGGATGCCCCATGATGTTTCTAGCCATTGATATTGTATCCCAATTTGCATCACCCAATTGAACCCCTGGCTTGAGAGAAACTCATCTCATGTGAAACATGTCTTGGCCCACTCCTTCCATGTCATCCTAAAGGAAATCATCCTCACAAAAAACCCTCCTCACAGGAAACCCACCTTAGAGGAAAACATTTCTCGGAAAAAGCCTTCCCTGAAGAAATCCCATTTCGACAAAATCATATGCTCAAGCCCACTTCTGCCTTGTCACCTTAGAGAAAACTATATTGGTGAAAATCCTCCTAAGAGGAAACTCCATTTTGGTGAAAACATAGGCTTAGGCCCACTTCTGCCTCATCACCTTGGAGAAAGCTATCTCAGTGAAAATCCTCCTCAGAGGAAAGCCATTCTTGGTGGAAACCTTTATTGGTAATAATTCCTTGATCAACGACAAATATATCAAAGGAAATTCTAAACTCAGAGAAAATGATCTCGGGAGAAACTCTAAGAAACTACATGCTAAATCATTGAGATCAAGAAATTTGTTGGCAGTTGATGGAAAATCATTAAATCTAAGAGACAAAGTGTTAGAAATGTGTTGTCATTGAAAGAAAAGGAAAAAAATGATAGCAAAGGCACACATGGTTGCAAGAAGAATGTTCCAGTTTCAAATACTTTGGATCCAATTCTAGGATAATAGATCATCTCAAGTGATTTTGGAAATAATTATATGGATAGATCTTTTAAAGAGATTTCCAGTGGTATATAGAAGTGTGTAAATGGCCTTGTGGATCATAAGTTATTTCCAATCAAAGGTGACAAGAACCAAGGTAAAAGTTGCATAGCTAAACTTGTTGTTATAACCAAAATAGGGATGGTCTTAGTTGGAGTTATTTTTGGTGTTTTTCCAAAAATTAAAGGACCAGTTGGAGGAGTGGAGCAGTGTTAAACCTTAGGAAAGTTCGACAATAAATGCACACCATTTTCTCCCTTTAACCCATAAGAGGATATGCAAGGGATCCTGCATGCTCAAGGGTTAACTAAAGGGGGAGCCCCATGTTGGGTGGTGTTAGCCAAACAACCAAACGGGAGATTAATGACCTAGATTAAAGCGAGACATCCTCCCTATTTTCCATTAAAACAACCTAAGGGGTTCTACAAAACCATGACGGTAGTCAAAGGTCAGGAGCAGTGTTTGGTCGGTGGAGGACCCACAAGACAACTCCCCCATGACCTTTGAACCTAAAAAGGCAAGGACCTTAGAAGAAATTGAGTATGCAAACATAAGTCTTTTCTTTGAGTTTAGACCTCAGACCTCAAAAGCCTATAAATCTTAGAAGAAACTCCTCAAATATTTATCTGAGAGACACCCTAAGATATCTCTGATATTTTCATCTCGAGATTAGGCAACGAGAACAATTAGCCTGGGAATGAGACACATGGCACACTTTGATTGGATGAAGGATACATGGTGGTATCATGAAATGAAAATAATGTAACACCTATGAGTGTGTGACACGTGGCATTAATATTCATCATTTTCAAGTAGTTGAGTGGACTAAAAATGAGTGACATGTGGCACCACAAAGTGAGTGACACATGGCACCCTAACAAAGGTGGTAGACATCTGATGAGGTTGTTGGACACAAAGGTGTTTATGTGGTAATTTTTTTTTATCTCGGCTAAAATATGATTGGACTAAATGTCAGGAAGGTGACAAGGAATGGTGATAGGTGACGTAATTTTAGAGGAAACTTAGTCCTCGAAACAAAACCTCCTCAGAAGAAACTAAAGGAAGCACAAGTAGTAAAGTCCAAGAAATTAGCTTTGAGACATGGTGTTTTTGAGGTGGATGACAAATCATCTCGGAGGTTATGTGATTGAACCATGTGGATAGGTCACCTTGGCAGTTATTTGATTGGTTGCAATGGAAAACAAGTGGACCCACATGAACACCACCTCAGAGGAAATGATCTCAGTGATAATGCAAAGTTGCTCCTATAACAACCCTGGGTTAAAAGTTAAAGTAATAAAGTTAATAAAAGAAAAATAATACCAAGGTCATGATACGCGTATTCCAAGCTTAATGTTGGGAAAAAAATTCTAGTGGGTGTTCATTTGATTTATTATGTCCAAGGAGAAATTGGCAAAGGCAATGACAAAGGCTTTGGAAAGGAAAGAGGCATTAATTGGCATTTTATTTATGAAAATGAAAGAAATTAAGATAAAATGAAGGTGTAAGGTCACAAGTTGCATGTGAGGAGGAAATTCAAGGAAAATAATGGAAATTGAAGAAAATAGAGGCCTCATTAATAAAAAGGTTTATGAGGATTAGGTCATAGCTTTTGGTCAGTGTTAGCTTTTGGCCAGTTCAATTTTGGAGCTCTCTCTTTATTCTCTCTATTCTCTCAACTCTTGCACACTTAGAGAATTATTGGAGCACTCTAGCATTGGATAAAGGAAGGCAAAGGAAGGAAAAGGAGGCAAAGGGAAGCAATGATCAAGCAAGGAAGAGTTGGATCAAGTGGCTACAATGCTATTACTTGCAGGTATCAAGTTGCATGTATGATTTCCTTGCTAGTTTTGGCATGCATGGTACATGCATGTGTGTATTTGGTTCTATTGATGTCATTCGCATGGGTTTTTCCAAGTGTGACAGTGGTTTCAACCTCCCCTTTCCATTTCCAGATAGTCATGGTGTGATGGGGTTCTTTCATTTGGTTAAGTTGGATTGCTAGATGGTTTTGGAAATGGGTGAGGTGGTCTCTGTTAGAGCATATATCGACCTCAGGCTAAAGGGAGGCAATCCTAGGATAACCACAAACCAAGCTTAACCTGGTAACTAGCCCTATCAGGTCGGGAGAGGGCTATCTCCTTGTCAATCTTAGTCAAAATGACTGTAAATATGGATTTTAGGCTATGTATAGTAGCTCTAGGGTTTTTTGGTTGATTTTGAAGGTTTTGTTGCTGGATCAAATGGCGCAGGCAGTTTTGGGTTCGGGAAATCAAGTTAGGAATGCAGGATGTTCTGTGGGGCGAGGTAGGTAGGTGTTTATGCACTTGGAATTGAGTGAGATGGTGGGTCTAAGACTGGTGAGGAGCTGAGGAGGGCATGCAAAGATCATGAGTCCTCTTCATATAGCTGAAAACATAAAAAACTAAATGTATTCCCAAGGCAGAGCACTGTTACCAATGTATTCTACCTATCTATCTTGATTTCATTTAGTTTAGAAGAATGAATTAGATTTTGGCACACATAATGTATGAGAAAAATTAATGATAGAAGGATAACAATGCAAAAACACATTACCACAAGAATTCCACAAAAATAGCAGCAAATCCTGCCAAATTGCTGTAGAGATGTACAATGTAGCTCAGAGCATCCAAGAGTCCAACCTTTGCTAATGACTGAAAAAATACATAATATAGACATGAAAACCACCTATTCTAGCCATCAGGGGTCAAATCCAAGAGATAAGGGGCAGTTTCAACCATTTCCCAACAAGGAACAAGAATATAGGCAGTGGAACAACTTGCCTCTAAAATCATGGAAACTGATTTATTTACCCCCAAACCACCTCAAAATGATGAATCTACCCTCTAAGGTCATTTTAAAATTACATTTACATATCAAATCATCATTTACAATCATAAATTCATCCAAGATGAAAGAAAAAATCAACTTGTAGAAAAACTAGGCGAAATTTGGATTTTTTAGCAAACTGGTTCTATGCGTAGCGCCACCTGCTAGGTGCATAGTGCCACTTCACAACTAATTTTGGAGGCCTTACCCTTAGAAAAATTAAGCCCAAGATAGCTTGTTGGCAAGGTCTTCCTGTGTAGTTTCTGGAACATCTTGAATTTTTATATTTGGAGGTCATTTGCCCTTCAAAAGTGGAATCTCCCAAGGCTGCTTCCTGTGTGTCCAAAAAGAGGTAGAGAGGCCATTTGTTGATGGTTTTTTGACCTTTAGGTGACCAAGTTTTGCTCCAAAATTGCTGAAACTTTCAGGGATTGATGTTCTCATCATGCTAAATCCAAATATGCAAACCATATCTCCAAAAAGTCTCCCAGTCAAAACCGTAGTGCCTGTGGCGCTACGCACGTAATGCAATTTTCTGTGTTGGAAAATTTCAAAATTTCAAAATGACAAAAAATCACCAAAACTTGCCTAGATTTGGCACAAGGCACTCTCATTAATTGTTTTGATGGGCTAGTTAGGCCTTAGCCAAGGTTTTTAGCTTCTCATGCTCCTTTTTGCTCCTTAAGGCCTTCCTCAACCTAGGCTTAAGCTTCCTCATTCTTATGTTGCAAATTTTGTTCTGGGTCATATAATGGCCCGTGTGGGGAAGCATATTCTTATCTCTATTGGCCTTCTCAAGAAGCCTCTCAAGGTTTATGTTGACCCTTTCAAGCCAAGTTTCCCGGTCATTCTCAATCTCTTGCTCAATGGAGGTCAACTTGACTTTTGCCTTCTTAGCCTTTTGCTTGTTCTCCTTGATCATTTGCAACTCCATGAGGGCTTGCTTGTCGGTCAATTGTTTGTTTTCTTGCTCTAGATATTTGATAACCCATTTAGCCCTCTCTAAATTGACTGACAAGACTTGTATCTCAACCTCTTTTTCCTTAATGATCATGTCTTTGACAATCCTTGGATCTTGAGCATCCAAGTCAATGACATCGACTCCTTATGTCTCCTCATGATCAATAAGGTCAAAATCTCTTTCTTGTTAATCACTAAGATCCTTCTCATGCATATTTTTCTTGTCTTTACCTTTGCCCTTGTTGTGCTGCACAAGCTGTACCTATTTAGTTGAAGAAGAAGGCAAAGCCCCTTCAACTCCTTGTGGAGATAACATTTTCCTGTGGCCTGTAGATGAAGGCAAGACCTCTTCCACACCTTGTGGAGATAATACTCACTCGGTAGCCACAAAAAGTTTCCTAGTGCCTCTCTCATATGTCACAAACACTGGCACTCCCACAGTTTCATTTTCTTGAACCTTTTCATGTCCTGAAGGTCCACCTTCTTCATGAGGCACTGATGAAAAGACTTGAGGGCCTTTGAAAATTTCATGAGAACTGAAGGTTTCCCATGGCATGTTAAGAAGATTCAGCTGATGTAAAACTATGATTTTAATCACAGAGAAATGGTATATGCTGGTTAACTGTTGGGGTATGATTTCTTCTTTACAATGAATGCCATCTTCTCAATGTTTTTGAATATGAAGTAGGGGATATTCATCATTCTCACCCTAGTGAAATGCATTAGCAGTCTAATGTGGTAGGAATACAGTCTGGAGAACCTACCTTCACAAGTAAAGTACTTAATGATGATCTTCATCAATGGAGCAAACCTATCCTCCAAGAATTTAAAGGGGAACACTCTACTGAGTTTGTTATGATATTTAGCCTTAATGTAAGGCTCATAGTACTCCCTGTCAATGTACTGACCTTTGTTCCACTTTCACCCACATTTGGAATACTTGTAGCCTCTAAAATGACAGCTGGTGACAAAGTGAATGTTACTCCAGTAAGGTTTACCTCATTGTTGTCCTCCAAATGTGTCACAAATAACCTTGTTAATTCATGATGGGATTTTACCCTTTCCACCATTTCACAAAAACTGAAACCTGGCTGATGTCTGAAACAAGAAAGGGAAAATGGGCAGGCTTGTAGCTCTCTCAAATTGGTGGGCTCCTCTCTGATATGTTTTTCTCCCTTATGAGGCCTTCTGCCCTGTATATCTCTCTCCCTGGAACTATCACTATGTGTTTCTTCCTCCATTTCATACTCACTGTCCCTCTCCATTGTTGTACAATTGTTTATCTTTGTGGTAAATGAAGAGTGGTGAATTGGTGGATGAAGGTAAGATAAATATGAAGATATTTTGAAAATTAAAATAGGTGAGGGTGAAAAAGAATGGGAAAGGGATGTAGGGAGTGTGTAGGGTTAGTGAATAGTGTAGGGTTTGGGAGTATTGTAGGGTTTGGGGTATATGGGTATAGGGTTTGGTAATTATGTATGGGGAATTATGTATCGGAAAATGGGATTTAGGGAAAAGGAAATATATGATTTAGGACAACCATAATCAAAATATAGGAGATAGTTTAGTGAAACTAGGGTTTGATGTTTTTGAGGGACAACACAACCCAAAATTAATGAAACACTTCTTTTTAGCAAGAAAAGTGATATTACTTACTTGCAATGGAGGAATTTGGGAGTTTTGAGGCAATTTGATGAAATTTGCAAATTTTTGTGCCCAATTGCCAGATGTATAGGGCACTCTCCCCACTGCGTAGCGTAGCTCCTGTGTGTAGCACCGGTTCAAAATAACATAGGAGAAAAAGCCTAGGTGCGTAGCGCCAATCCTATGTGTAGCACTGAGATTAGGTGTGTAGCGCCAGACATTTTTTCTTCAAAACACAACACTCTCCCTCGTTTTGCTCAATAACACCTTAAATCGTGTTTTTGCTCATAAAACTCATTTTAAACAATGAAATAACTTGAAACAGAAATGACCTTTATATGGCTTGGGCACTTTTGATTTTTCATTTTTCAAAACCCACTTTATAATGTCTTTTGGATGTTTTTCAAATACTCTGTTTTCTAAATGCTTGACGTTTTGTTGGAAATAGGTAAACTAATGCTTGATGATCTTTTGCTTTTGCAGTGGCATGTATTTGGAAATATCAGCAGGTGACTAGGAGCAGCATGAGACTTATTAATTACATATGAGAAATGATGAAATTACATGAAATATTCAAATGAATACCAATGCTTTGTTTTCACCCCAAAACTGGTTTTGAGGTGAAAAACTTATTAAGTTATAAATTATGAAATTAAAAAGTTTCCTGATGATTATTACCTTCCTCAAGTGTCTGCTGACCATTATTAATCAATGGTTACTGAAAATTTGACATGGTGAAACCCTAATACCTAATGTGACTATAACTCTAAGACTGAAGATCTATTTAATGAAATAAATTGAAAATGAACCATGAACCTGAACCATTGACTCAATCACACACATAAAAAGAGGTTAGCAGATATGTGTCATGAGGGAAAAAACTGGAATGTACCCTACCATCATTTGATCCATGACCTAATGGGATGCAAGTCATTAAGAATGGGACACCTAATATGAATGCAAAAGAGGGAATTTTAATCACTGATGGCAGTGTGAATGCACTGACACTAACATTGGCTCCAATGGGGATGGTAGCTCCTTGGAGGTGCCAAGAACCATAGATCTCTGGGATAAGTAGACTAGTGCCTCATCCATTGGATAATACGGTTAATATACTTCAAAGACTGAAACTGACACTATGAAAATGGACTGAAGAATCAAACTGACTCAGGACTCAAACACTGATACAAATCACTCAACTTTATACCCTTCACCTCGGGCCCCAAGCTTAAATGAATTGTAACTTCTGAACACTTTTAATGAAAGAAAAATGGTATATACAATGATCACTTCATGATTTCAGAAATCACCTCAAAAGAAGTAGCACTTCAGGAGCCTGCCATTGACTGGTCCTCCTGAACAATATTGTCCATCCATCTCTTTGAGCAGGAATGCATTTTGTCCTCTATATGAAGCAATCTTATAGGGTCCCTTCCATAAGTTTTCAAACTTTCCATACTTGCCTTTATCTTCATTCTTAGCATCCCATCGCAACACTACATCCTCAATCTGGAATTTATCTTCTTTTGTTTTCTGGTCATAGATCTTTTTGATCTTCTCCTGCAATCTGAAAGTGTTTTGGAACATTTCCTCCCTTGTATGCTGTAAATGGATAATCTGATTGATTCTTCACTGAAAATCATCTTCCTCACTGCCAGCTTCCTGTAAAAGTTTCACAGCCAGAACTGCAAGAGATGTCGCAAAGATTGTGTCGATGCCGTAAACTATTTCAAATGGAGACATACCTATGGACTTCTTTTGGCTCACCCTGTCTGCCCACAAAGCATTAACTAAATTTTTATGCTAGCCTTTCTTATTTGTTTCTAGCAGCTTCTTGATGATGTTCACTAATGACTTATTGGATGATTTAGCCAAACCATTACCTTGCGGATAATATGTTGTAGAGTTACCCAATGTAATCTTATACTTGCTACAAAAATCGATCATCTTCTTGGATTTGAATGCAGCCGCATTATCTGTGATGATTTTACTAGGACAACCAAAACGAGATAAAACATTTGATTCCAAAAATTGAATGATTACCGTATCTGTTGCTTGTCTGGTCGGGATTTCTTCAATCCACTTGGTAAAATAGTCGGTTTTTGTTAGGATACATTTGTGCTGAGCTGACAATGTTGGATGAATCTCCCCGATAAAATCAAGTCCCCACTGCTGAAATGGTGCATTGACTCCAACTGGTTTTAAAGGAAGAGGCAATAAATTTCTTTTCCCCTAAAAGACTTGACATTCATGATAGCTTATGACTATTTTATAGACATCTGAAAATAAGGTTGGCCAGTAATAAATTTCTCTCAATATTTTGTTTACTATTTTCTTCCAGAATAAGTGACCACCACAATCACCCTTGTGAAAGTCACTCATCACTTGCTGGGCTTCATCTTCAATTAAACAATTCAGCGAAACACCTCCTGGATCCTTCCAATAAAGGGCATTATTTAAAATGTAGAATTTAGCAGCTTTAAGTTTAACAATTCTACCTTTGTTTTTGGTCATTTCTGGAGGTGGTGAGAGGTGCTAAAGTACATACACAATATATAAATACCACAGTGACTGAAGGAACATTTTAGACACTTGAATCAGGGAGCTTTCTTCTTCATCTTCGGACATAGATACAAATAGATTTATATCTAAAGCATGCAAATTTGATTCTGCGATCAACCTCGCCAATCCTTGTCCTTTGATCAGCTTTGTAGGCTTGATCTCCAAATTGTATTCTAACATTGTTGTTATCCATTTACCACACCTTCCTTCCGGATCGGTTTGTACGAGCACATCCTTAACTGTTGTGTTAGGAACGTATGCTATGATGTGGGAATGCAGAATATACACTCGGAAGTCCTTCAAATATTTGACCAGAGCAAGAACCTATTTCTCAATTATATTGTACCACAAAGCAACATCTCTAATGGTCCTGCTAAAAAATTCAATGGGATTTTCTTGCTGATCTCTTTTTTGCATTAAAATTGCTGCCATGGTATGCTTAGATGCAAAGGAGAATAAAATGAAATAATGTGTATAATCAGGACTAATCAAAACCAGGGCTGTAGATAAAGCATATTTTACCAAATTAAAGGATTTCATAGCATCCTCTGTCCATTTTACCACGTTGTCCTTCTTTAACATATTAGTAATTTCTCTCAAATGCTCAGCTAGATTGGGAACAAAGCTTCGTAGGAAATTCATATTACCATTAAAAACTTGTATCTCTTTCTTGTTCCTGGGAAAATCTATCTGCTGAATTGCTTCTACCCTTGAGGGATCAATGCGGATGCCTTCCTTTGAGATAATATGGCCAAGTAGCTTCCCCTCATCCATAGCAAAGAGACTTTTCTTTAGATTGAGTGATATCCCAAATTTCTTGCATCGCTGAAACACAATCCTCAAATGGCGAAGATGCTCATCATCTGAATTTGAAAACATTGTCCAATCATCTAGATATACAACCAAAAATACATCCTTTTCATTTGAAAAAGCGATATCCATTGCACGTTGTAATGTGGCTCCAACATTTTTCAAACTAAACGGCATTTTAGCATAATGAAATGTTCCCCAAGGGGTGGTGAATGCAATCTTATCTCTATCATCTTCATGCACTAAAATTTGATTATACCCTGAATATCCATCGAGCAATGAAATGCGCGATGCTCCAACCACTCTTTGGAGGATATGATCCTTCTTCGGCAATGGGTAATTGTCCTTCAACAACACTTTATTCAGATTCCAGAAATTGATACACAATCTGATCTCCCTAGTCTTCTTTCTCACAGGAACAAGATTAGAAATCCAATCAGAAAATTTGATTGGGATAATTATACCAGCCTTTTATAATTTGTTTACCTCATTTTCAATGGAAGGCAACAACTTGGGATTGATTCTCCTCAGCTTCTATCGTAATGGCTTATGATTTGACTTGATAGGAATAGTGTGCTGAATTATATCTTTGTTATACACCTTTATATCTGAATAATCCCAAGCAAACACATCAGTAAATTCAAATAACAATCTAACATATTTGTACTTTACCTCAGGAGACAATGTCTTCGACAATTTCACAAACATGGGCTTCTCGGCTGTTCCAAGATTCACATCGTCAACACCTTTGTCTATAGGCACCAAGGTTGGCTTCCTAGCCACATCATCTTGATCAAAAAATTATTCTAGAGGTATAAGGCCTTTAGGAATGATATTGTCCTTCAGTTGCAATATTTCCATCTGATTCACTTCAATTTCCGCTTCATCATCATCATGATCCCAATCTATGGAAGCATCCTTGTAGTTTCCTTCATTCTGCAAGAAATTATTGATCTCCTTATCATCCCAAAACACCTGCCAATACCTTAAATTGTCTAGAACAGTTGGGCGGTGCTTGACATGGATTTCAAACTTGTGGTACCTCAAGGCTAAGAAAAGGCAATTCTGAGGTAACCACAGACCAAGCTTTTGATCTGGCATCTAGACCTACCAGACTAGAGAGGGCTCTCTCTTTGCCAACAAAACGTTGCTGCAATAAATGAAATTTTAGGCTAGCTATGGAGTATAGGAATTTGTTTGAAAGGTTTTGGGTCGAAATAGCAAGAGAAAGGACGTTTGGGCTATGGACTTGATGCTAGTTTCTTCCAGCAAACTTGGGGCAAAGTAAGTGCCATGTTCAAACAGATAAAGATTGCAAATGTGAGAAGAATAGGGGAGAAAGCCCGACGCCATGCAGGCATCAAGCAAGGGATGGATCTGTAGCAGTAACTTTAGACGAAAGAGAATCACAAGGTTTCTCAACAGAGCATCTAGCGAAGTATGAATTTTCCAAAGACAACCATTACATCTAACAACAAAATCATCATGAAAGGAGCATCATTATGGATGAATTCCTAACATATCCCTTAGATAATGCTAAAACAAGGCAGAAAAACAAAATATGTAAGTGAATTACAGGAAAAACATACTAAACATCAACACCGTGATGAATCCCAGGTCCAAAGGACATAAAACTGCTTTATTAAAATGATATTCATGAAATTTTACATAGTGCCAAGCAGACTCTCTGCTACCAAAATCGAACCTCTACACTATGAAATTCATCAAATATATACATTTAGCTCATCCCTATACTAAGGGAATTGAGCTCAACCATCTTCTTCAAAATAGAATCAGTTACATTAAATTTGGACCAAATTGCTAAAAATAGGTGTTCAAGATGAACTCGTATCTCCTGAACCATAGCACCTATTACAAAAATGAAAGAGGTTTTTGTAGAAATTTCTGTCCAAACTGATTTTGTAGTAAACTTGTCCTTGTGTGCAGCAACTGACCTCAAAACATGCATAACCAAGAATCAATCATTCATTTCGATCATATCTTCTAATCCATAAACTAGTTACGGGAGTGTGATATACCGTTGGAAATATTTTTCCGAGCTCCTTATGATGGACACACTTGTGACATGTTTTGTGCTGAAGATCATGTGCAAAACATCTGACCAAACCAAACCTAGTAAGAGGCCCATTTTGATCACTGAAGGAAGGCCAAAGCACTGACTCTAACAGTTGCACCATCTAGGATGGTAGCTCTTTGGAGGTGCCAAGAACCATAGATCTTTGGGAACTTGTAGATTAGTGCCTCATCCATTGGGAAATACGGTCAAATAGTTGCAAACCCAAAACAACTCATACGAATCCAAAAACATATACATACTACAACCTGTACATAAACAAATACCGGAAACTAAAATGCTACCTTAGGCAGCTTATTTATTTACAAATCTACCCTACTCTAATGCAAAATTGATAGATCGAGTAATGTTGTAATGCCAGACCAAACAATCAAGTAACCTTGAAAAGGATGCTGCTTGGAATTGCTTGAACCAGGACACAACTGGAAATGTTAACAGCCATACATGCACATAATGAGTCTGGTTGCGTAAAAGACAATTTGAACTGTTATTCAAATTGAAAATTTTTTCCATGTACACTGCAATAGGATTGAAGAGACCAGGCTCTGTTTGTTGCCCTAACTCCTCAGTATATGCTTCTAGCTGCAAACTATCAATGCAAATATCCACGGGTAGCCTTACCTTCTCTTCCTTCTACTGAAAAAGGTCCCAAAGAATGGGACTCGACAGTCCAGATCCTAGGACTGTATTTGGGGCTCCAATTCAGCTAGATCTCCTTCAATTTTGATGGCAAACTCTTGCAAAAAATTGAGCTTAACTTCATGGCTAAATCGATAGGATTTCAGATAAGAAGAAAGAGATAAAGCAAAGTTCTCATTTACCTCATCATCCGTGCACATATCTTCTCATTCTCTAAAGCCTTGAATAGAGGCCACCTCTATTTCAAATTCTTCCTTTTTCTCCATCCATGTTTCAAGAAAGATATGGAAAAAATATGCAAATGACTTAATAGATCTGATAGGAAAACTTTTGATCCATTGTCTACATTTCCCTTGAAACGAATGATAGAACAATATGATAAACACATCCTCTTTTTTGACTCTAAGAGATTCTATAAATGTTTTGATATTTGCTACATGTTTATGAGTCAAAGTCAGATCTTCCCCATTGAATTTAGGGCCATTACTCAAAATGTATGCATCCTTTTGCAATTGATTAGGAAAACCAGGAAGATTAGAAAAATCAATACATGAATACCTTCAACAAATAGAAGCAACATCTGAGTCCTTCATTTAGCCAGTGGAGCCACCATCAATACTTTGAAACATGAGATTTCGAACAATGGAGTCGCCAGGTAGATGATTTCAGCCTTCATATGTGTCTGATTGTTGTCCACCATCAGCAATTAGATCTACAACTTGAACAATCTTTCCCGGACAAGATCTGTCACCTCGTCCTCGACAATGGCGCCAATATGTTATCACTCAGAATGTACGTCAAGGTTGAGAGAAGTCAATTCCGAGGTAACCACGAACCAAGCTTTTGATCTGGCATCTAGCCCTACAAAACTAGAGAGGGCTCTCTCGTTGCCAACAAAACGTGGCTGCAATAAATGAAATTTTAGGCTAGCTATGGAGTATGGGAATTTGTTTGAAAGGTTTTGGGTCGAAATAGCAAGAGAAAGGACATTTGGGCTATGGAGTTGATGCCAGTTTCTGCCGCCAAACTTGGGGCAAAGTAAGTGCCATGTTTAGACAGATAAAGATTACAAATGTGAGAAGAATAGGGGAGAAATCCCGCTGCCATGCATGCATCGAACAAGGATGGATCTGCAACAGTAACTTTAGATGAAAGAGAATCACAAGGTTTCTCAACAAAGCATCTAGCAAAGGATGAATTCTGCAAAGACAACCATTACATCTAACAACAAAATCATCATGAAAGGAGCATCATTACGGATGAATTCCTAACATATCTCTTAGATAATGCTGAAACAAGGCAGAAAAACAAAATATGTAAGTGAATTACAGGAAAAACATACTAACATCAACACCATGATGAATCCCAAGTCCAAAGGACAGAAAACTGCTTTATTAAAATGATATTCATGAAATTTTACACAGTGCCAAGCAGCCTCTCTGCAGCCAAAATCGAACATTTACACTATGAAATTCATCAGATATATACATTTAGCTCATCCCTATACTAAGGGTATTGAGCTCAACCATCTTCTTCAAAATAGAATTAGTTACATTAAACTTAGACCGAATTGCTGAAAATAGGTGTTAAATATGAACTCGTATCTCGTGAACTATAGCACCGGTTACAAAAATGAAAGAGGTTTTTGTAGACAAGTTCAGTTTTGAAAAAAACCTCTCTTAAAATTTGGAAATTCGTTTCCAGTTGCTTAGAATCTATGTCACAAAATCATCTCTAAAACAGAAAATCATTAAAAATTTAAATCTGTAAAAATAGGATGTAAAGATCTAGTCAAATATTTCACTTCACGACACCTGTGAATAAACTGAAAGAGTTTTTTTTTATATGACTCATGTTTAACAAAATACTCCTTGGGTTCCTCAAAATTACTTTCCATCTGTTGTGAAATGGCACTGCACTAAAATGACTAAAACAGTAAAATAAATGAAAAATTTGTTTTATTTTAATGGAGGCTTCAAATATCACCATATATCTCCCACATATTAACACTTGTGAATAAATTGAAGGAGGTTTTTGTTACTTGGTATGTGATGCACAAAAACCTCTTTCACTTTTTTAAAATTCTTGTCCAAACTGATTTTGTAGTAAACTTGTCCCTGTGTGTAGCAACTGACCTCAAAACATGCATAACCAAGAATCAATCATTCATTTCGATCATATCTTCTAATCCATAAACTAGTTATGGGAGTGTGATATACCGTTGGAAATGTTTTCTGAGCTCCTTATGATGGACACACTTGTGACATATTTTGTGCTGAAGATCATGCATAAAACATCTAACCAAACCAAACTTAGTAAGAGGCACATTTTGATTGCTGAAGGAAGGCCAATGGACTGACTCTAACAGTTGCGCCATCTGGGATGGTAGCTCCTTGGAGGTGCCAAGAAACGTAGATCTCTGGGAACTTGTATATTAGTGCCTCATCCATTGGGCAATACAGTCAAACAGCTGCAAACCCAAAACAACTCATGCCAATCCAAAAACATATACATATTGCAACCTGTACAGAAACAAATACCGGAAACTAAAATGCTGCCTTAGGCAGCTTATTTGTTTACAAATCTACCCTACTCGATGAAAAATTGATAGATCAAGTAATGCTGTAATGCCAGACCAACCAATCAAGTAACTTTGCCAAGGATGTTGCTTTGAAGTGTTGAACCAGGAGACAATTGGAAATGCTAACAACCATACATGCACATAATGAGTCTGGTTGTGTAAAAGACAATCTGAACTATCATTCAAACTGAAATTTTTTTCCATGTACGCTGCAATAGGATTGAAGAAACCAGACTCTGTTTGTTTCCCTAACTCCTCAATACATCCTTCTAGCTGCAAACTATTAATGCTAATATCCACGGGCATCCTTACCTTCTCTTCCTTTTGCTGAAAAGGTCCCCAAAGAATGGGACTCGATAGTCTAGATCCTGGGACTGTATTTGGGTCTCTAATTTAGTTAGATCTCCTTCAATTTTGATGGCAAAATCTTGCAAAAAATTGAGCTTAACTTCATGGCTACATCGATAGGATTTTAGATAAGAAGAAAGATATGAAGCAAAGTTCTCATCTACCTCATCATCCATGCACATATCCTCCTATTCTCTAAAGCCTTGAATAGAGGCCACCTCTATTTCAAATTCTTCCTCTTTCTCCATCCATGTTTCAAGAAAGATATGCAAAATCATCATGAAAGTAGCATCATTACGGATGAATTCATAACATATCTCTTAGATAATGCTAAAACAAGTTAGAAAAACAAAATATGTAAGTGAATTACAGGAAAAACATACTAAACATCAACACCGTGATGAATCCCAGTTCCAAAGGACAGAAAAATACTTTATTAAAATGATATTCCGGAAATTTTACACAGTGCCAAGCAGCCTCTCTACTACCAAAATCAAACCTCTACACTATGAAATTAATCAAATATATACATTTAGCTCATCCCTATACTAAGGGAATTGAGCTCAACCATCTTCTTCAAAATAGAATCAGTTACATTAAACTTGGACCAAATTGCTGAAAATAGGTGTTAAATATGAACTCGTATCTCTTGAACCATAGCACCTATTACAAAAATGAAAGATGTTTTTGTAGATAAGGTCAGTTTTGAGAAATAGCTCTCTCAAAATTTGGAAATTCATTTCCAATTGCTCAGAATATGTGCCACAAAATCATCTCTAAAACATAAAATCATTAAAAATTTAAATCTGTAAAAATAAGTTGTAACGATTTAGTCAATATTCCACTTCACAACACCTATGAATAAACTAAAAGAGCTTTTTGTTATATGGATCATGTTTAACAAAAACCTCCTTGGGTTTCTCAAAATTACTTTCCATCTGTTGTAAAATGGCACCGCACTAAAATGACTAAAACAGTAAAATAAATAAATATTTTATTTTATTTTAATGTAAGCTTCAAATATCACTGCATATCTCCCACATAGTAACATTTGTGAATAAACTAAAGGAGTTTTTTGTTACTTGGTATGTGTTGGATGAAAACCTCTTTCAATTTTGTAAAATTCCTGTCCAAACTGATTTTGTAGTAAACTTGTCCCTATGTGCAGCAACTGATCTCAAAACATGCATAACTAAGAATCAATCATTCATTTCGATCATATCTTTTAATCCAGAAACTGGTTACGGTAGTGTGATATACAACTGGAAATATTTTTCCGAGCTCCTTATGATGGACACACTTGTGACATGTTTTGTGCTAAAGATAATGTACAAAACATCTAACCAAAACAAACCTAGTAAGAGGCCTATTTTGATCACTGAAGGAAGGCCAAAGGACTGATTCTAACAGTTGCGCCATCTGGGATGGTAGCTTATTGGAGGTGCCAAGAACCATAGATCTTTGGGAACTTGTAGATTAGCGCCTCATCCATTGGGCAATATGGTCAAACAGCTGCAAACCCAAAACAACTCATAATAATCCAAAAACATATACGTACCGCAACCAGTACATAAACAAATGCCAGAAACTGAAATGCTGCCTTAGTCAGCTTATTTATTTACAAATCTACCCTACTGTGATGCAAAATTGATAGATCAAGTAATGTTGTAATGCTAGACCAACCAATCAAGTAACTTTGATAAGGATGCTGCTTGGAAGTGCTTGAACCAGGACACAACTGGAAATGCTGACAATCATACATGCACATAATGAGTCTGGATGTGTAAAAGACAATCTAAAATATCATTCAAACTGAATTTTTTTTCCATGTATGCTGCAATAGGATCAAAGAAACCAGACTCTGTTTTCTGCCCTAACTCCTCAATATATGCTTCTAGCTGCAAACTATCAACGCAAATATCTACGGGTAGCCTTACCTTCTCTTCCTTCTGCTGAAAAAGGTCCCCAAAGAATGGGACAAGACAGTCCAGATCCTGGGACTGTATTTGGGTCTCCAATTCAATTAGATCTCCTTCAATTTTGATGGCAAACTCTTGCAAAAAATTGAGCTTAACTTCATGGCTACATCGACAGTATTTTAGATAAGAAGAAAGAGATGAAGCAAAGTTCTCATCTACCTCATCATCCGTACACATATCTTCCCATTCTCTAAAGCCTTGAATAGAGGCCACCTCTATCTCAAATTCTTCCTCTTTCTCCATCCATGTTTCAAGAAAGATATGCCAAAAATCTACAAATGACTTAATAGATCTGATAGGAAAACTTTCGATCCGTTGTCTACATTTCCCTTGAAACGAATCATAGTACAATCTGATAGACACATCCTCTTTTTTGACACTAAGAGATTCCATAAATGCTTTGAAATTTGCTACATGTTTAAGTGTAAAAGTCATATCTTCTCCATTGAATTTAGGGCCATTACTCAAAATGTATGCATCCTTTGGCAATTGATTAGGAATACCAAGAAGATTAGAAAAATCAATACATGAATACCTTGAACAAATAGAAGCAACATCTGAGTCCTTCATTTAGCCAGTGGAGCCACCATCAATACTTTGAAACTCGGGATTTTGAACAATGGAGTCATCAGGTAGATGATTTCAGCCTTCATATGTGTCTGACTATTGTCCACCATCAACAATCAGATCTGCAACTTAAAAGATCTTTCCCAGAGAAGATTTGTCACCTCATCCCCGACAACGACGCCAATATGTTATCACTCAGAATGTACCTCAAGGTTGAGAAAAGGAAATTCTGAGGTAACCACAGACCAAGCTTTTGATCTAGCATCTAGCCCTGGCAGACCAAAGAGGGCTCTCTCTTTTCCAACAAAACGTGGCTGCAATAAATGAAATTATAGGCTAGCTATGGAGTATGGGAATTTGTTTGAAATATTTTGGGTCGAAACAACAAGAGAAAGGACGTTTGGGCTATGGAGTTGATGCCAATTTCTGCCACCAAACTTGGGCAAATTAAGTGCCATGTGCAGACAGATAAAGATTGTGAATGTGAGAAGAATAGGGGAGAAAACCCATTGCCATGTAGGCATCAAACAAGGGATGGATCTGCAGTAGTAACTTTAGACGAAAGAGAATCACGAGATTGCTCAATAGAGCATCTAGCAAAGGATGAATTCTGCAAAGACAACCATTACATCTAACAGCAAAATCATCATGAAAGGAGCATCATTATGGATAAATTCCTAACATATATCTTAGATAATGTTGAAACAAGGCAGAAAAACAAAATGTGTAATTGAATTACAGGAAAAACATACTAAACATCAACACCGTGATGAATCCCAGGTCCAAAGGACAGAAAATTCTTTATTAAAATGATATTTAGGAAATTTTACACAGTGCCAAGCAGCCTCTCTACTGCAAAAATCAAACCTCTACACTATGAAATTCATCAAATATATACATTTGGCTCATCCCTGTACTAAGGGAATTGAGCTCAACCATCTTCTTCAAAATAGAATCAGTTACATTAAACTTGAACCGAATCGCTGAAAATAGGTGTTAAAGATGAACTCGTATCTCATGAACCATAGAAATTGTTACAAAAATGAAAGAATTTTTGTAGATAAGGTCAGTTTTGAGAAAAACTTCTCTCAAAATTTGGAAATTCGTTTCCAGTTTCTTGGAATCTATGCCACAAAATCATCTCTAAAACAAAAAATCATTAGAAATTTAAATCTATAAAAATAAGTTGTAAATATCTAGTCAAATATTGCACTTCACGACACCTGAGAATAAAATGAAAGATGTTTTTGTTATATGGCTCATGGTTAACAAAAACGTCCTTGAGTTTCTCAAAATTACTTTCCATCTGTCATAAAATGGCACTACACTAAAATGACTAAAACAGTAAAATAAATGAAAATTTTGTTTTATTTTAATGTAGGCTTCAAATATCACTGCATATCTCCCACATAATAACACTTGTGTATAAACTGAAGGATATTTTTGTTACCTGTTAAGTGATGGACAAAAACCTCTTTCACTTTTCTAAAATTCCTGTCCAAACTGATTTTGTAGTAAACTTATCCCTGTGTGCAGCAACTGACATGAAAACATGCATAACCAAGAACCAATTATTCATTTTGATCATATCTTCTGATCCAGAAACTAGTTATGGGATTCTGATATATTGTTGGAAATATTTTTCTGAGCTCCTTATGATGGAAACACTTGTGACATGTTTTGTACTGAAGATCATGTGCAAAACATCTAACCAAACCAAGCCTAGTAAGAGGCCAATTTTGATCACTGAAGGAAGGCCAAAGGATTGACTCTAACAGTTGCGCCATCTAGGATGGTATCTCCTTGGAGGTGCCAAGAACTGTAGATCTCTGGGAACTTGTAGATTAGTGCCTCATCCATTGGGCAATACGGTCAAACAACTGCAAACCCAAAACAACTCATACCAATCCAAAAACATATACATACTGCAACCTTTACATAAACAAATATCGGAAACTAAAATGATACATTAGGCAACTTATTTATTTACAAATCTACCCTAATCTGATGAAAAATTGATAGATCAAGTAATGTTGTAATGCCAGACTAACCAATCAAGTAACTTTGACAAGGATGTTGCTTGGAAGTGCTTGAACCAGGACACAACTGGAAATGTTGATAGCCATACATGCACATAATGAGTCTGGTTGTGTAAAAGACAATCTAAACTATCATTCAAAATGAAAAAAATTTCCATGTACGCTGCAATAGGATCGAAGAAACCAGACTTTGTTTGCTGCCCTAACTCCTCAGTACATGCTTCTAGCTGCAAACTATCAACGCAAATATCCATGGGCAGCCTTACCTTCTCTTCCTTCTACTGAAAAAGGTCCCCAAAGAATGGAACTCGACAATCCAGATCCTGGGATTGTATTTGGGTCTCCAATTCAGCTAGATCTCCTTCAATTTTGATGGCAAACTCTTGCAAAAAATCGAGCTTAACTTCATGGCTACATCGACATAATTTCAGATAAGAAGAAAGAGATGAAGCAAAGTTCTCATCTACCTCATCATCCATGCACATATCTTCCCATTCTCTAAAGCCTTGAATGGAGGCCACCTCTATTTCGAATTCTTCCTCTTTCTCCATCCATGTTTCAAGAAATATATGCCAAAAATATGCAAATGACTTAATAGATCTGATAGGAAACGTTTTGATCCATTGTCTACGTTTCCCTTGAAACGAATCATAGAACACTTTGATAAACACATCCTCTTTTTTGACTCTAAGATATTCTATAGATGTTTTGAAATTTGCTACATGTTTAAGAGTCAAAGTTAGATCTTCCCCATTGAATTTAGGGCCATTACTCAAAATGTATGCATCCTTTGGCAATTGATTAGGAAAACCAGGAAGATTAGAAAAATCGATAATTTGAGTCCTTCATTTAGCCAGTGGAGCCACCATCAATACTTTGAAACTCGGGTTTCAAACAATGGAGTCGTCAGGGAGATGATTGCAACCTTCATATGTGTTTGATTGTTGTCCACCATCAGCAATCAGATCTTAAACTTGAACGATCTTTCTCAGAGAAGATCTATCACCTCATCCCCGGCAATGGCACCAATATGTTATCACTCAGAATGTACCTCAAGGCTGAGAAAAGGAAATTCTGAGGTAACCATAAACCAGGCTTTTGATCTAGCATCTAGACCTACCAGACCAGAGAGTGCTATCTCTTTGCCAACAAAATGTAGTTGCAATAAATGAAATTTTAGGCTAGCTATGGAGTATGGGAATTTGTTTGAAAGCTTTTGGGTCGAAACAACAAGAGAAAGGACATTTGGGCTATGGAGTTGATGCCAGTTTCAGTCGGAAAACTTGGGGCAAAGTAAGTGCCATGTTCAGATAGATGAAGATTGTGAATGTGAGAAGAATAGGGGAGAAAGACCACTACCATGCAGGCATCAAATAAGGGATGGATCTGTAGCAGTAACTTTAGACGAAAGAGAATCACGAGGTTGCTCAACAAAGCATCTAGCAAAGGATGAATTTTGCAAAGACAACCATTACATCTAACAACAAAATCATCATGAAATGAGCATCATTACGGATGAATTCCTAACATATCTCTCATATAATGCTGAAACAAGGCAGAAAAACAAAATATGTAAGTGAATTACAGGAAAAACAATCTAAACATCAACATCGTAATGAATCCCAGGTCCAAAGGACAAAAAACTGCTTTATTAAAATGATATTAAGGAAATTTTACACAGTGCTAAGTAGCCTCTCTGCTGCCAAAATCAAACCTCTACACTATGAAATTCATCAAATATATACATTTAGCTCATCCCTGTACTAAGCGAATTGAGCTCAACCATCTTCTTCAAAATAGAATCAGTTACATTAAACTTGGACCGAATTGCTGAAAATAGGTGTTAAATAAGAACTCGTATCTCCTGAACAATAGCACCTGTTACAAAAATGAAAGAGATTTTTGTAGATAAGGCCAGTTTTGACAAAAAAACTCTCTCAAAATTTGGAAATTTGTTTCCATTTGCTCGGAATCTGTGCCACAAAATCATCTCTAAAATAGAAAATCATTAAAAATTTAAATCTGTAAAAATAACCTGTAAAGATCTAGTCAAATATTCCACTTCACGTCACCTGTGAAAAAACTGAATTTTTTTTTTGTTATATGGCTCATGGTTAACAAAAACATCCTTGGGTTTCTCAAAATTACTTTCCATCTGTTGAAAAATGGCACAGCACTAAAATGACTAAAATTGTAAAATAAATGAAAAATTTGTTTTATTTTAATGTAGGCTTCAAATATCATTGCATATCTCCCACATAGTAACACTTGTGCATATACTGAAGGACATTTTTGTTACTTGGTATGTGATGGACAAAAACATCTTTCAATTTTGTAAAATTGCTGTCGAAACTGATTTTGTAGTAAACTTGTCCCTGTGTGCAGCAACTGACCTCAGAACATGCATAACCAAGAATCAATCATTCATTTCGATCATATCTTATGATCTAGAAACTAGTTACGGGAGTGTGATATACTGTTGGAAATATTTTTCTGAGCTTCTTATGATGGACACACTTGTGACATGTTTTGTGCTGAAGATCATGTGCAAAAAATCTAACCAAACCAAACCTAGTAAGAGGCCCATTTTGATCACTGAAGGAAGGACAAAGGACTAACTCTAACAATTGCACTATCTGGGATGGTAGCTCCTTGGAGGTGCCAAGAATCGTAGATCTCTAGGAACTTGTAGATTAGTGCCTCTTCCATTGGGCAATACGGTCAAACAGCTGCAAACCCAAAACAACTCATACCAATCCAAAAACATATACATACTGCAACTTGTACCTAAACAAATACCGAGAACTAAAATGCTGCCTTAGGCAGCTTATTTATTTACAAATCTACCCTACTCTGATGCAAAATTGATAGATCAAGTAATGTTGTAATTCCAGACCAACCAATCAAGTAACTTTGACAAGGATGCTGCTTGGAAGTGCTTGAACCAGGACACAACTGGAAATGCTGATAGCCATACATGAACATAATGAGTCTGGTTGTGTAAAAGACAATCTGAACTATAATCCAAAATGAAAAAAATTTCCATGTACGCTGCAATAGAATCAAAGAAACCAGACTCTGCTTGTTGCCCTAACTCCTCAGTACATGCTTCTAACTGCAAACTAGCAACGCAAATATCCACGGTCAGCCTTACCTTCTCTTCCTTCTACTGAATAAGGTCCCCAAAGAATGGAACTCAACAATCCAGATCCTAGGACTATATTTGGGTCTCCAATTCAGTTAGATCTCCTTCAATTTTGATGGCAAACTCTTGCAAAAAAACAAGCTTAATTTCATGGCTACATCGATAGGATTTCAGATAAGAAGAAAGAGATGAAGAAAAGTTCTCATTTACCTCATCATCCGTGCACATATCTTCCCATTCTCTAAAGCCTTGAATAGAGGCCACCTCTATTTCGAATTCTTCCTCTTTCTCCATCCATTTTTCAAGAAATATATGCCAAAAATCTGCAAATGACCTAATAGATCTTATAGCAAAACTTTTGATTCATTGTCTACATTTCCCTTGAAATGAATCATAGAACAATCTGATAAACACATCCTCTTTTTTGACTCTAAGAGATTCTATAAATGTTTTGAAATTTGTTACATGTTTAAGAGTCAAAGTCAGATCTTCCCCATTGAATTTAGGGCCATTACTCAAAATGTATGCATCCTTTGGCAATTGATTAGGAAAACCAGGAAGATTAGAAAATTTGATACATGAATACCTTGAACAAATAGAAGCAACATCTGAGTCCTTCATTTAGCTAGTGGAGCCACCATCAATACTTTGAAACATGAGATTTCGAACAATGGAGTCGTCAGGTAGATGATTTCAGCTTTCATATGTGTTTGACTGTTGTCCACCATCAATAATCAGATCTGCAACTTCAAGCATCTTTCCCAGAGAAGATCTGTCACCTCATCCCCGAAAATGATGCCAATATGTTATCACTCAGAATGTACCTCAAGGTTGAGAAAAGGTAATTCCGAGGTAACCACAAACCAAGCTTTTGATCTGGCATCTAGCCCTACCAAACCAGAGAGGCTCTCCCTTTTCCAACAAAATGTGGCTGCAATAAATCAAGTTTTAGGCTAGCTATGGATTATGGGAATTTGTTTGAAAGGTTTTGGGTCGAAACAACAAGAGAAAGGAATTTTGGGCTATGGAGTTGATGCCAATTTCTGCCAGCAAACTTAGGGCAAAGTAAGTGCCATGTTCAGACAGATAAAGATTGCGAATGTGAGAATAATAGGGGAGAAATCCCGCTACCATGCATGCATCAAACAAGGGATGGATCTACAACAGTAACTTTAGACGAAATAGAATCACAAGGTTGCTCAACAGAGCATCTAGCAAAGGATGAATTCTGCAAAGACAACCATTACATCTAACAACAAAATCATCATGAAAGGAGAATCACTACGGATGAATTCCTAACATATCTCTTAGATAATGCTGAAACAAGGTAGAAAAAAAAAATATGTAAGTGAATTATAGGAAAAACATACTAAACATCAACACCGTGATGAATCCCAGGTCCAAAGGACATAAAACTGCTTTATTAAAATGATATTTAGGAAATTCTACACAGTGCCAAGCAGCCTCTCTGCTGCCAAAATTGAACCTCTACATTATGAAATCCATCAAATATATACATTTATCTCATCCCTGTACTAAGGGAATTGAGCTCAACCATCTTCTTCAAAATAGAATTATTTACATTAAACTTGGACCGAATTGCTGAAAATAGGTGTTAAAGATGAACTCGTATCTCTTGAACCATAGCACATGTTACAAAACTGAGAGAGGTTTTTGTAGATAGGTTCAGTTTTGAGAAAAAGTCTCTCAAAATTTGGAAATTCATTTCCAGTTTCTCGGAATCTATGCCCCAAAATCATCTTTGAAACAAAAAATCATTAAAAATTTAAATCTGTAAAAATAAGTTGTAAATATCTAGTCAAATATTCCACTTCACGACACCTGTGAATAAAATGAAAGAGGTTTTTGTTATATGTATTATGGTTAACAAAAACCTCCTTGAGTTTCACAAAATTACTTTCCATCTGTTGTAAAATGGCACCGCACTAAAATGTCTAAAACAGTAAAATAAATGAAAATTTTCTTTTATTTAATGTAGGCTTCAAATATCACTACATATCTCCCACATAGTAACACTTGTGCATAAAATAAAGGATGTTTTTGATACTTGGTATGAGATGGACAAAAACCTCTTTCACTTTTGTAAATCCCTGTCCAAACTGATTTTGTAGTAGACTTGTCCCTGTGTGCAGCAACTGACCTCAAAACATGCATAACCAAGAATCAATCATTCATTTCGATCATATCTTCTGATCCAAAAACCAGTTACAGGAGTGTGATATACCATTGGAAAAAAAATTTCGAGCTCCTTATGATGGACACACTTGTGACATGTTTTGTACTGAAGATCATGTGAAAAACATCTAACCAAACCAAACCTAGTAAGAGGCCCATTTTGATCACTGAAGGAAGGCCAAAGCACTGACTCTAACAATCTCAATTCCCAAAGGCCTAGGAATCCCTTGACCGGTAATTGCAGGATACATGGTAAAGCTCGAGGGTGGAGACGGGAAAATTCCTCAAGGTATTGGTGAAGAAATCTGGATGCATCCATGCTTGTTAGGCCTAGTGACCCCTTGACCGATAATGGTGAGATTGCGGTAAATCATGTATTGTATGTTTCTTTGTTTGGGCCTAAGAATCCCTTAACCAGTAATGGAATCCCTTGATCGGTAATGGTGGGATACACGGTAAAGCCTGAGAAGCCTTGGTTGGTTTTGTTGTGAGTCTCACATTCATGCTTGGAATATGGCATGGGGTGACTGGTTGAAAGAAAGATTTGGTTCAGCATAATCTATGGTCAGGTGGAACGTGGAAGTCCCTAACTTGGTTGGATTTGCACATGTTAATAAGAACTCAATTTTTGAATTTATGCTTCTTTGATCTATACCTTGATTTTGAGACATCTTTCAATAAAAATCACATTGCATAATTTTTTTCGACGTGTTTAAAACCATCCAGTGTGCTCATCATCAAGACAAGATGAAGAATCAGATCTATGTACCAGATTAAATAGAGAAGGCGTCAAGAAGAGAAATTCAACTCTAATGGTTCTATTCAAATGGCTAATTGAATCAAATAAAATAATATTAAAATAAGAGTATTATTCAATTAAAAATCTCTAAAAAGTATAATAATTAGAAGGTATCAAGAAGAGAAAGTCAATTCTAACAGTTACATTAAAATGACTAGATTGATTCAAATAATAATAATAATAATAGTATAGTAATGATGTGAGATTCAATTAAAAATAAAAAAGTATAAAAATTAGGGTCAAATTCAATCAAAGGAATTGAGGAGGGAAGCCTTAATTAAATGATGAATAAATCGATATTAGGGTCAAAATTCAAAGTTATAATTAATTATATTAAATTAATTAAATAATTAATCAATTTGTTATACTAATTATTCTAGTTACTTTAATTATTAAAGATAGAGAATAGAATATTGAAAGTAACAAGCTAAAATGAGAATCCATAAATCACAAATTAAAAGATTGATTCAATATTTGATATAGAGGGAAAGAAATTTGGGATGAAGAAATAAAATAAAAATAATATAAATAAATCAAAGGATTACATCAAGAATTCAAATAAAGAAAAAAGAAACAAATTCCAGAAAAGAAGAAAACAAAGATAAAAACCAAGAAGGGAGGAAAAACATGAAAAAGGAAAAACCCTAAAAACAGAACTTAAGACGAGATGGCAGGGATCCAACAACCGCTAATCTTCCACCCATCATCTCTATTTAGATTACTAGGCATCCTTTCAGCCGACATCAAGCATGGGAGGACCCGCTCCCCAACATTAGCAGAACATGCTGAGAAGACAAAACATCACATATGCATTGAAGAGGCATAGATCATTGCAAGGATTGATCATTTCCATCACCAAAAGTTTAGGGAAGAGTTAGAGATCGAAAGGTGACCTAGTAATCTGAATAGAGATGATGGGTGGAATATTAGCAGTTGTGGGATCCTTGCCATCTTATCTTAAGTTCTATTTTTAGGGTTTTTCCTTTTTCATGTTTTTCCTCCCTTCTTGGTTTTTATCTTTATTTCCTTGTTTTCTGGCATTCGTTTCTTTTTTCTTTATTCGAATTCTTGATGTAATACTTTGATTTATTTATATTATTTTTATTTTATTTCTTCATCCCAAATTTATTTCCCTCTATATCAAATATTGGATCAATCTTTTATTTTGTGATTTATGGATTCTCATTCTAGCTTGTTCCTTTAAATATTTCTTTGTCTTTAATAATTATAGTAAGTAGAATAATTAGGATAAAAAAATTAATCACTTTTTAATTAATTTAATATTAATAATTATAATTTGAATTTGACCCTAATATCGATTTATTTATCATTTAATTAGGGCTTCCCTCCCTTATTCCTTTGGTTGAATTTGACCCTAATTATTATACATTTTTTTTAAATTGATTTTCTGACATTTTACTATTTTTAATAGTATTTTTATTTGAATCAATCTAGTCGTTTTAATCTAACCATTAGAATTAACTTTCTCTTCTTGACACCTTCTAATTATTATATATATTTTAGGGATTTTTAATTGAATTATACTCCTATTTTAATATTATTTTATTTGAGTCAACTAGCCATATGAATGTAAATGTTAGAGTTAACTTTCTCTTCTTGACACCTTCTCTATTTAATTTGGTACCTAGATTTGATTCTTCATCTTGTCTTGATGATGAACCACACTGGATGGTTCGAAACATGTCGACAAAATTTATGCAATGTTATTTTTACCGAAAGATGTCTCAAAGTCAAGAACTCATTTATTATTGTATTTCATGAATATTTATGCTTGTTATTATGTGGCTTTGATTATCGTTATATCATTGTTAGAGCATAGTTAATGACAGGTTTCCATTATGGCTCTCATCTTGTTTTGATCAGTAAACGAATGCTTAATGAATATATGACATAATAGATGATAATGCACCTATTTTGAGAGGGTATTGTACCTTCTTGACGAATCTCAGATAAGTATGAGGCCCCTTTGTTCAAATGTGTATTTATTACCTGTGCATTACATGTTCATGATGTGTTTGATGGAATTCCTTTCATGGTTAGGATGAGTTAGGTTAGGTCCATGTTCAAGTTCTACTTTAGAGGCATTGTCTCCTTATTAGTTATCATCTCTGAGAGTTTCATCAAGTTATGGGCAAAGACTTGGGTCCTAGCCGTGAAAAAGTGTCTTAGATCTTAGGGTCACTGTCACAAAACTAAGTGAAAAATTCTACAGTCGTTGGGATGCAGGCTCATGAGAGCGATCGTGGGGTCTCAACCACTGGCTTTCCTTGTCATGTGAGGGACTAAAATCCCAGGTCATTGAAAAGATAAGTTAACTCAAAAGTTGGGCACCTAGGGTGGTTGGTTAGCTCTTGGGGTCTTGTAGCACCTAAGCGAGGTTTGTAAAGTTTTGGTTCATCGATTCCACTTCCTTAATTCTACTTAGGGATTTGAATCATATTATAGTAACTCTTTGTCACATATTTACCCTGGTCGACTGGTAAGCTTGGCTAAGTTTGGGAGAAGGGTGTTACAGAGTGGTATCAGAGTAGGTTGCACTTTCTTTGGGTAATATTTGATACCATAAAATGGTATCAGAGCATGGTTAAATCCTTGGACTAGATGGGTGGAATGTGTTGTCATGCATGCATGTAGGTTATATATGTGCTTGATGTGTACGCATGGTGATGATCTTTGATGTGGTTGTGTTTTCATATAGAATTTGATGGTGTTGTTGTTGGGATGCGTTTGTCATGAATGCATGTCGGTGATATATGTGTTCATTATACATGTTAGTGTCTATATGTTGTTATGCATGCATTGTGTCTAATTGGTGTTATAGTTGTGGAATCATGCATGGTAACTGGAATGATGATTGAGATGACATCTATATACTATTATGATTATGATTATACATGTATTGTGTTAATTTGGTTGATCTTGCAAACAATATATCCTCCCCTGAACTATACTGAGGTATGTTGGTTATCTTTATATTTTGGTTTAGCTGACATGATATACTTGCAGGAAGAAGAGGATCAAAGATGACTAGCAAAATGGTGGATTATAGTTCACGAGATTCTCCATATAGATCAGATGAAAAACATGGTGATGAGTACTCCCCTCACATAGCAAACACTTTGAGAAGTTTGAAGGCAAAAATAAGAAGTTGCAAAGAAGATAATGATAGAATCATTCAGACACAAGAGAGACTTTCCAGGACACAAGAGAAACAAGCAGAGGCCAATGTAGTTAATCTTCAGATTTTGTTGTAGTTAATCTTCAGATTTTGTCAGACTTGCAGAGATAGGGACCACATAGGATTAGTCATGGATAGGAGCAAAAGACTAATGGAGCCCATGGTAGTAGATATCATGATGGGCATAGGCTAGATAGGGATGATATCATGAGAGATGAAAGATTCTTGGATAAACCTAATAGGAGAGGTTGTGGACATGGGATTTATTATAGTTCTGGTTCAGACAAGTACCATGATCATCATTGATATCATCCTTATAGGAGGAGTGACAAATCATATTTTTTGGATGAGCTTGAAGAAGGAAAAGCCACCTACATTTGATGGTGAAATGAAGAAGTCACAGGATGCAGAAGCTTGGTTTCTTGGGATGAATAATTTCTTCATATTGCATGATTACTCAAAGAACATGAAAGCCATGATAGCTACCTTTTGTCATTAAGGTAAAGTAGGCATTTGGTGGGAAGACGTGAAGAATGTCAGAGGCATTCGGGAAGAGGAGTTGACTTGGAGGGATTTTGGAAGACTTTTGAAGAAGAAGTATCTATATAAGAGATACTATGATGACAAGGCAAAGGAGTTTTGTGAGTTGAAGACGTGGTCCATGGCCGATGAGGAGTATACTAGCTGATTCTTGGAGTTATTGAGGTATTTTCTTTATCTTAAGGAGGAGAAAAAAAATATTTAGAGATTCATTAGTAGGTTATCAGTTTTTGATTAATCTTGGATCTAATTATAGTTATGTTAACCTTGACATGGTGGATAAGTGTGGTTTGAATAGAGAAGTGCATGAAAATTCCTAGTTAGTGTAGTTGGCTATAGGTACCAAGAAGATAGTTCATCATTGGGTAAGATCTTGTGCATTTGAGTTGAATGGTATGCCTACATCAACGCATTTGAATGTGCTTCCATTGGGATCATACAATATGCTTTTGGGTATGGATTGGTTGTACCTTCACAGGACCAAAGTATATTTTTATGACAAGGGTATTGAGTGCTTGGATGATAATGGAGAACAAAGAATCTTGTACGATAAGATGAAAGAAACATCAGTTAGAATGGTTATAGCTATGCAAGAGAAGAACAATCATTGGAAATGATGTGTGTTAATTTGTAGTGCATATTTCCAGTGATACAGGTAAGGATTTTGAGGATGCAGAGGTATTCAAGAGGTATTTGGTTTTACAGAAGTTTCAAGATGTGTTCCCAGCAGATATTTTAGATTCATCGCCTCACAGGGAAGTGGACTTTTCGATTGAGTTGGTACCAGGGGTAGCACCATGATCAAAGGCACCATACATGATGACCACTCTATAGTTAGTGGAATTGAATTTTTAGTTGAAGGAAATTATTGAAAAAGGATACATTAGGCCAAGTGCATCATTGTGGGGTGCACCAGTATTGTTTGTGAAGAATAAGGATGGTATTCTTAGACTGTGCATTTATAATAGGTTGTTGAACATGGTAACCATGTAGGATATGTATCCATTGTCAATGATTGATGACATGTTTGACCAGTTGAAGGGAGAAACAATGTTCCCAAAGATTGATTTGAGATCAGGATACCATCAAGTATGCATTAAAGAAGAGAACATCTACAAGACTACTTTCTAGAACAGGTATGGGCATTATGAGTTTGTTGTGGTTCCTTTTGGTTTGATTAATGCTCTAGCTACTTTCATGTGCTTTATGAATAATGTGGTGTGTCCTTATTTGGACAATTTTGTTATTGTATTCATTGATGATATATTGATATATTCTAAGAATGAAGAAGAGCATGTCGAACAATTAGCAAAAATATTGAGATTGCTAAGAGAGCATCAGGTGTATTCCAAGCTTAGTAAATACAATTTCTTTTAGACAAAGGTACATTACTTGGGACATGTGGTTTCCAAGAAAGGCATAGCAATGGATCCAGAAAAGATAAGATTTATCATAGAATGGGAAGCTCCTAGAAATATGGATGAGGTCATATCATTCATGGGGTTGGCAAGTTACTATGGGAGGGTTGTCAGGAACTTCTCATGGATTTCATATCTTATCACTTCATTGAAGAGGAAATGAAAGAAATTTAAATGAATGGAGGAATGTGTAGCAAGTTCTTAGAAGTTGAAGTAGTTGTTGAAAAATGCTCAAGTTATTAAGATTGAAGACCCAAATAAAGAGTTTTTGGTGTGTACATATTCCTGCAAGAGAGGACTTGGTGGATTCTTGATGCTAGAGTAACATGTGGTATTTTATGAACTAAGGAAATTAAATGAACACGAATAGAACTATGTGATGCATGATCTTGAGTTGGCAACGATCGTCCATGCATTAAAGATGTGGAAACACATTTTTCTTAGTAGGAGGTTTGTATTGATGAGCAACCACAGTGGATTGAGATACCTATTTGATCAACCGAATTTGAATTCTAGGAAAGTTAGATGGTTGGCCATGATCAGTGAGTCTGACTTCATGATTAGGTACATTAAGGGATAGGAGAAGAAGATTGTAGATGATCTTACCATAAGAGTATAGGTAAATAATATAGCAGCTATGAATTCATATGGGACATATTTACAGGACTAGATCTTACAGGCAGGATAAAAGGATGATAGGTATAGGGAGCTTAGGCACAGGTTACAACAGTAGGGTACTGGTGACTAGGATGTGGACTATAATCTCACATTGGATGGTTTGGTTAGATTTAGGGACAAGATTTGTGTGCCAACCAACAATGAGCTCAATAAGCTTACCTTGAGGGAATTTCATGCTAATCCATATTCAGGTCACCTAAGATACCATAAGACATTGATAATGGTGAAGAAGTTATAATACTGGATGAATATGATGAAGGAAGTGGCATATTTGTGGCTAGATGTTTGGATTTCCAACAGGTAAAAGCAGAGTGTAAGCATCTAGGTGGTCTACTATAGTTGATTTTGATTCCAGAGTGGAAATGGGAGGCCATTTCCATGGATTTCATTAGAAGTTTTCTAAGTACATCTATGCAAAATGAATCTATTATGGTTGTAGTTGATAGGTTGACAAAGGTAGGACACTTCCTTCCAGTGAAGTCTACTTATTTGGTTAGTTATATAACATAGGTTTTCATTAGGGAGATAGTGAGGTTGCATGGTGTTATGGAAAGATTGTGTCAAATAAAGATGCTAAGTTGACTTCCAAGTTTTGGAAGGAGTTATTTGCAGGTTTGGGTATAGATTTGGCCTTCAACACAACTGATCATCCACAAACATATGAAAAAATAGAGAGGGTAAATAGGATTATAAAGGACATGTTGAGAATCCATGTTATTCATTAGTAGTGAAAGAGGGAAGAGAATATTCCAATAGAAAATATTTCTTACAACAATGTGCATCAGAAGTCACTAAGGATGAGTCCATTTGAGGCACTCTATGGGTGGAGTTGCAATACTCCAATCAGTTGGACTGATCTAGTTAACAGGGTGTTTGTTAGGTCCCTATACTACCTGTGTAACCACTTATTATTATTAGTACAATCCCCTTATTATTTTTTTGTGCCCATGTAGTCCCCATATTGTTATTGTTGTGCCCCATAGAATCCCACTATTGTTATTATTGTGCCCTTACATTATTATTGTTATGTCAGCTCTGATTATATTATGAGC
>APFE030911244.1:61991-80946 GCA_000404065.3 Pinus taeda | reverse complement strand
TTTGAACGGTGTGCCTGCGTACTCCTTATTTTCTTCAATATTTGAGAGTTGTTCATCAATGTTTGCTATTGACCTGTTGTACAGTGATCCATCACTTGTATGGGTTGCCATCAAGGACAACACTTTAGCCATAATGCCAACACAACATAGTCTGCTGCTCCGTCATGACCTCATCGAGCGCCTCTCGGGTATCTTCATGAACTGTATCCCTGATGTCGCCCAGGTCATCTTCTACCAATGTGACAAGTTCCCCGTCCAGCTTAGACGCCTTGGCCTTCTTCTGGGGCTTTGACCGTTTTGTCGGCCGCAGTCATTTTAAGGGCAAACCAGTGGTGGTTGGCGTCGCACCTTCCGTCCCTATATCTGTGCCCGCCTTTGTGGTCACCTTCGGGCCGCTTTCATCCTCTATTGTGGCAACCCCTCCTGTTGTCACCTTGCCTGTAGAAGCCTGCGCTACTTCCCGAGCTACCCGTACTTCCACGGCGTGTTGTTCGTTCCGCTTCTGTTGTGCTAAGCACTTGGTCTTAGCCTTCTGTTTTTGGATGGTGGTCTCATTGTGCCCTACCGCATCTAGTTTGCACCACTCCGGTGGCTAGATATCCAATACCACAAAAATAGCCTCGTCAATGGCAATGAAAGGAAGTGCGGTCCATGTCTGTGCTAGATCCTTGTGCACCCCGATGTATCCATGGTGCATATCCACCTTAAAATCGGCTACATTCTTCACACTATCATATATCTCGGTAGATAGATGAGGTTTCTTGTTGATCCACTGTCGGATGTTCGCATCCATTAGTATCTAGAAATTCTTGACTTCCCAGATTCTTGCAGCATCCTTCATCGCCCAAAGCGATGTGTATTTTGCAGCCTCTGGCCAATCCTGGTCCAGGGAAGGAAACTAACTATCTTCGGGTAATTCACTTGTAACCAAAAGGATGGATAACAGTAACCACCCATAGTGGAAGGTCTTACCCTCCTCTTGGGCCTCCCTGAAATTGGTCAGGAACTCGTCATAGAGGAACTGCGTCCAATTGAACCGTTCCCGTTCTACGCATTACTCAGCTAGCATGATGACTATTGCTGGAACCTCGTTGCCTCGGCATTTCCGCATCACTTTTCCTGGTAGCAACACAGTCCCCTTTGTTCGGAATACTGTCAATAGCATACCCTCTCTACTTTTTCTCCAATTTGTATTTCTTTTTCAGGGCTTTCGTCATTGTCAAATCACCACATATATCAATGATTTTCGCGAGGTCCCTACCTTCATAGGGAAGCTGAGTGATCCTATGAATAAGCTTCGCCATGATGGGGATGGGTTTGTCTATCCATAAGTACCCATCGTGTACCAGGCAGAGTAGTTTCCTGATGACAAATATTGTAATGGGGGGCCGATGAAAATGTGGAATTGATAGGAGGCAGAGTGGCCCAACCTCTTTGACCTTTCGCAGCCATTCCTGTGGCTATAGTGCCGTAACAGCCCCCTCCGTGCTTTGCTCCATTAGTTCACTAGTTGCCAAATGGGGAAACTTCTCAGTATCCGCAAGGTCCCAATCTTCAAATTTTATAATAGGGATGTGGTTGGTCGTTGTGCCTTCGAATGAAACCCTTTAGGGAGAGACGGGGGTGATGAGTATGCTGTCAACGACATCCAAATCTATAGGCACCTTGACCTTCCCTTTCCTTGGAGGAACATACTTGGGTCGCTTTACTGGCTGGATATCTTCTTCCGTTTCTTCTTCTGGTTCTATTTCTTCGACATAGGTCGAAGGATCCTCTTCCTCTTCATCACTCTGAATAGTAATGGTTTTTCCTTTTTCCTCCATCGACAATTTTCCGAATCATGGATTTCGCGGAGACATCCGGACCAGTCCTACTACTTGTGGGTTCTTCTTGGTCCGTGGAGTCCTAGGTGATTTCGGGATTTTGGTTGTAGCGTCCTTGGTTGTGGATATTGACCTAAGTAGGGACTCCTGTATTACCTTCAGCAGGTCTTTAAACCATGGGCTTCCTTTTACAACTGCCTCATTCATCCTGTGTCACTCTATTTGAACTCTAAACAACTTACTATACAAGGGGCCAAAGGGTGTGTGGTAACAAGCCTCTTGTGCTTTATATACCCTTTCGACTTCAAATTTGGTTGTGCTCCTCGTTCGTGGCTTATTAATGTTATTTTGGCGGCAAATCCATTCAGCCCTATGTCTTAATGGCCCGCCGCCCACTCCTCGGCATCTTAAATGGGACATCTTGTCATGAACAGTAGCTGCAATGGTCACCTTCCAACCTTCCCACGTGGCAGCGCAGCCCCTGGTACGCAGACGCATCCTATACTTTTTACTAGCCTTGAGCGTCACATGCAAATCGTGCAACCTTCCTGCAGGTTTTTTTATAGTCCCGGGCCCTCTTTCAACTATGTGGAGCACTGAGACTAACCCTCCTACAGATAGTCAGGTGGTCGCACCCCTCGTGCGAGACTTCCTCTTCTCTGCCAGCTCAGGTTGTAGGCACCCTTCACGTACCTTTGAATTAGATAACGCATTGCGGTCTGTGCTCCCTTGTTCAGTACGGTGCAATCGCAACCATGATAGCAGGTTCGGTCCCCTCATTTTCATGTTCGCGTGGCCCGTTTGTGTGCCTCCTATTCTTATTTTGTCAATTTCTTCATCCAGCCTCGCGCTTTTCCTCCTTAGCCATGCCCCCACTTCCTCTAGTTCCCGAAGTCTCATGCTGCCACATCGAATGGCTTCCTGCAATTGCCAGATCCCTCCGTGCAGGTCATCTCATTCAAGTCGAATTGCAGGGGCAGTGGTCGGGGAAATTCTCTTTACTTCCTTGGTTTTATCGCATCCGACCATGGAGAGAGTTCTCTTCGCACCCCCTGATTTGTTTACGGTCTTATCAACCTAACGAACCCTTGTTACGTGCAGATTCAGTTGGGTCTATTAGTGTCAACCTTTGCAGCCTTCCTCCAGTGATCAAACACGCTCTTACAAAGTGATTTTAAGGTGTCAAGGTCAAATTTTGTCATTTCAGTAAGCCTTCAAACAAAATTTGGTCACTAGCATTAGGTCTAGGGTTTTCTTTTACTCCTGCCAGAGTTGTCCAAATGATTGTCCATGTCACCATTCAACTGAGTGTACAATCATTCAGAGGGTTTTCATCATCATGTCAAGTTCCCAAGGGTCATTTTTCACCTTGTTCATGCTTCAGTTGTGCCTAGGTGAAGTTCATTTCCCTCTTGTAGGGTTTTGAAGGTAATTTCTTTTGGATGGTCAAATCATCAGCAAAACTTGTATCCTGATGTTCATACACCTTCCCCTATCCTTAACTTACCTTATTAAACATTTCCCATCACTGAGATCCCCCAAATTCCTCATTTTCACGCAAACCCTAGTTTCATGCTACAACTTGGCAATTTTCTAGGCTAGGCCTGTGTTTTACCCTTTTGGACCCCTTCCCCTCACTCAATTTCTGAGTTTCCACTTTCCCCTAACTCCTAACATCCCTCCCTACTTCCCAAAATTTTCTCATGAATTTAGAAGCCCCTTATCCCCTTCCTTTCACTTCATTTCAACAAATCCCTTGTTCCACGCATCAGGGTAGGTTTTACTCAAATGATGTTTCTGAAAAAGGAAAGATGAATTTGGAAAAATTGAGAGAGTTTTTGTCCACAATAGGCCAAGGAAGAAAAACCTCCTTCACGTTTTACACAGGTGTCATGGTTTTAGAGAAATGTCAAAAATACCATTGCCTCAAGAGAACTAAATGCATCTCTGAAGTGACCTTGGGCCAATCAAGATTTCTCCTAGCTTGGTTGGCCAAATGACTTTCTTGATGAGTCAAATAATAACTAGACACAAAGCACTTTCCAATGACCTATCATGAGCTCAATTTTGAGTTGAGGAATACTTTCAAAAGTTGACTGCAACAGCACTCTGCCTTGAGGCAGCCTCATTTGGCACATTTTGACCAGTCTTGGGAGATTTGATAGGGTAAATGAACTCCAAATTGAAAATTTCTAGGTGGGTTGGAAAGTAGACTCAAAAACCTTTCCAATGAGCTATCCCGTGCCCAATTTGGACACCGGGAAGGCCTCCAAAAGCCTCCTGTAAAATGCGCTATGTGTTGGGTTCATGGCGCGACGCATTAGGTTTGTGTGCGGCGCATTGGGCCAAAACACAAGGTTTTTCCCATTCCTTTCACCCATCAAGTTTTGCTCAGTCTCTCCTTGTTCAAGTAAAGTCAAGGCCACTTCCTCATTGCTCTTAACAAGTGTTTGGTGTTGGTATGAAATTTAAATGCAAAAAAATCAAAATCCTATTCTCTTGTTTTAAGATTGCTCCTAGGGTTTTAAAACTTGTTTTGTGCCAAACACTTCCATTCTCCACCATGTTTTTTCTACCCCCTCACCGTTATCTTATCATAGCAGCTCATCCCCTATTCCCCATATCCCTAAAGTCACTCATACCCATCTCCCTACATCTCTAAAAGTCACTTACTCCTAAGCTTCATCTCCCTCTCCCAAGTCATTTCATTTCCTCTCATTCTCCTTTTCCCATTTCATGTGTAAAAATTCCCAAAGCCTCAGTTTCCCAAACATTCAGTGGCTTTACCCTCTCCCAAAGTTTGTCAAATTCTCAAAGGGCAAACTACCACTTGACAAGACTCCCTTGTTCCCACTGTCCATGTTTCTCCCACAGCCCCTTCCCTCTGTTACATTTGGCATTGAAAACAAAACACCAATTTCTCATTTTCAACAAACCAAACATACACCTTGTTTCAAACACCATGGAGACGGACACATATTCATTATATGAACAAGACAGTGATTCCATCACTGAATTGCATGCACCAGGAGGGCACTAAAACGCCATAAAAGGGAGGATAGACTCCGAATCTTGGCCAAAGCCTCTTTGGCTGAGCATGATACTTGATGAGGCACCTTCAGTCCAAATTTCAAGGAATTTGGAGAAACTTTTGTCATTTTTTATTTTTTTGGTCACAAAACAGAGTTTTCTACCCAACGCGTAGCGCCACTTGGCACGCGCTTATGATTGGGACATCTTCTGGAGGAAAACTTGATATTTTTGGGTTTATTATGATAAATTATGCATGCTCAGGAATGGCCGAGAGATTTCATCAAGTTCTAGGTGGCCTAAAGGGTCAAAAACACCTTGAAAATGGCCTTTCTGCCACTTTTTCCACACACAAGAAGCAGTCTTGGGAGATTGGATATTTGGAGGGGCAAATTGACACCACATCCAAAAATTCCACTTGGGGTGGAAAGTAGACAGGCAGGGCTTTCCAACGAGCTATCATGAGCTCAATTTGGACTTCAGGAAGTGCCTAAAAATCAGCTCCAACGTGGTGCAACGCATAGAGAATTTGGGCGCGGCGCATAGAGAAATTTGGCCTCATTTTCACTCTTCAGCTCATAAATTCACCCAGTTTTGACTAGTTTTACTTTTTGATGCAACTATTGATCTAACATGATGTAATTTGATGACCATGATGTAATATTGGAGCATTTTTACTTGTTCTAGAGCATTCATTCACTAAAAAGTGAAAATTAAATGAATGAATCAGTTTCCTAGCATATAGAGGCAAGTTGTTTGATTGCCTAGATTTCAGTTCCTTATTTAGAATTGGTTCAAACAGCTCCTAGAATGATGATCTCTACCCCTAGAGGCATGGGAAGGAGTTAGGCTTGTGTATATTATGTAATTTCTAAGTCATTTTCATGGTTGGACACTTGGGATTGCTTGGCACTTCATTGTACATTTGATTTCTACATTTTTGGCAAAGGAAAGACTAGGGTTTTGCAACACTTGTTGGGATCCTTGTGGCTCTGTGTTTTGATGGTGTTTTTCTTCATGTAATTGTAAGTTCATTGATGTTTTATGTATGCCATTTCTCTTCTCTTTGCTTCTAAAATTAAACAAATTGAGTGACAAAGGTATAATTCATGAGTTTGTTGTGCTCTGCCTTTTAGTTTTGTTTAATTCTCAATGTTTTCTTCAGTTTGAAGAGGATTCTTGATAGCCTCTTGCCCTCTTCAGCTCCTCAGTAGTCTGTTCTATCCATTCACTTAATCTAAAGCATCAAAACTACTGCCTACCTTGCTCCAACCTGAACTTTGCAAAAATTTGGCCTCATCCCCGGACCCAAACTTGCCTTTCCCTTTTTCCAACAAAAAACCCCCAAAAACTCAAATTAAATCCTTGCACTTCATACCTAGCCTAAGATTAGTTGTTAAATCAGTCATCTCAAGCCCCATATGATTATATTTTCTTGATATTGACCTGGAGAGAGGCCTCTCCTGTCCTCGTAGGGCTAGCTACGAGGCTGGGCGTGGTTTGATGTGGACCTACAATCTTACCTTTTCAGATTGAGGTGAATATAGGATCTAACATAGTGGCGACTCCACTGGGGAAGAAAATTTTATTATCATTTTTTTGCTTTGTAGACTACAGACGGAGCCTGAATTTAGCCAAGTAGCCTTTGAAATGCTCTTGCTTTGCATTAGCGAAAGTAGATGAACGCTGCTTCAGTCAATCTCCGGTCTAGTTTATAAACTGAACATCTGATCTAAACGATCACCCCAGTACATGTATCAAGTTTAGATCTAATGGTTGATGGTGGACAATGATCAGACATAAGAAGGCTGAAATCATTCACTTGGAGACTCCTGTAAAGACTCCACTGGAAGACTAACTCTTTCTCTGAGGAAATGGAAGGATCTTACACAAAGTTCAGGTATCCAAAGTGGAATGGTATTCAGGATCTAGTTTTCTTTCTTGTAAATTACATCTTTGCTATTCGTGAAGCTGTCCTGAAAGTTTTTCAGGATTTGTTGTATGATAAAGGTGATCAAAATCTTCACTCGACCTATTCAAAAAGTGTAAATACTAAGTTTCCCTTTGATCCTGGCCTCCTTACTTTTCCCACATCTTATGATGACTCTCTTCAGAGTGATGAGCGTAAAGAAAACAAAATTGATCCCATAGCTCTTGTATATACGCCTACACCTTTTATAGTCCCAGCTAGGTATAAACCTCTTGTTTTACTTTCTGTTCTCCATGCTTTCCCTGCAAATTATTACCTATATTTACCAAGATTTGATAGTGAATGTAAGAATGTCAATGCTGAGCAGCATGTGTAGAATGTTAAGACTTTTCTAGACATTTTTGAGGTTGATGACGAAGATGGTAGTATTAGGCTTTTTGCTCTTTCTCTGCAAGGCAAAGTGAAGACTTGGTTCAAAGCCCTGCCTGATGCGAGCATCTCAGATTTCCAGCGGTTCGTCAAAGCTTTCCTCGACAGGTGGGTGATTGGACATAACCTTTTCTTGATTGTAGAAGAGTATAACCAGCTGAAAAGACTGCTAGGGGAGACAGTACAACAATTTTTGGCCAAATTTAACCAAGTTTTTTATTCGATGCCAGTTGATATAAGGCCTCCTCCTAGATCTTCTCTCTTGCACTATCCAGGTGCCTTTGATCCCGAAATGGAGTTTCAGCTGAGAGAAAGGAATATTGCAACACTTTATGAGATGCAGAACAGTGCAGTAAATATAGAGGCGCATCTGCTGATCCGAAGGGCAAGGTTGAAAGAAGAAGAGACGAAAAACATAGATCCAAAGGAATCAACATCTCTAGAGGTAAAGCTTGACGTTTTGGTAAGTGTAGTGGAGGAGATGATGTAAAAGATCACCGCAAGGAATGATTATGATGTTCAAGCCCATGGCTCACTGATTGAAGAAAAACAAGTTGCTGATCCAAAACATTTTGTTTCTTATCCCAGTTGTCATAGTGATTGTTTTATAGATCATCTTGGAGAAGAGAGATCTGTTGATATGACATGTATGCTTGATGATGTGTTTTATACTGATGATTTGCCTCAGTTTGATCAGTATGATGATGATTATGTTCTCCAAACAGAAGCTAATCTTGCAGATAAATCAATAGCTAGTTTATGGAAGGAGGAAGTTCACTTTTAGCAGCTTGAGTACAGTGATCAACTAATGCATATCAGCTATGACAGTGATGAGGAAAGTGCAGCAAATTGTGAGGTAAGTGAAGGATCTTTACCTTTTTGTTTTGATTCATTTTAGTTCATCAGAGACAACTTCCATGCAACCAGAAATCAACTATCAACAAGTCTTGATTTGGACCATCTTGAGGGCAATGAAAACCTTGGTCAAGACTTCTCGTATTCAGATTTCTAGCCCCGAAATGCCATTGATTGTCAAGTTGTAGATGACGACATGGAAACTGGCACATATGATAAAATGATACAAGATGACTCCGTACCATTTTGTTTTGAATCATTTCAGTTTTTGAAAGGTAAATTGCATAGTAAATCTTCAAATGAGTAGCTTGTAAGAAGTCAACAATCTCTTAGTTTTAATGTGGAGGATGAGACAGATAGCGAAATTCTTGAGCAAGTTGTTAATGAGAAATTTTCCCCTGGAACGACTGATGAAATCATTTTGGAAACAAAACCCTCCCTAGCACCAGATTTGCAGCCACCAAACGCAATTGAAGGTCAAATTACAGATGAAGGCGTGGAATCTGAAATACATGATCTAATGATGCAAGAGGATTATGTACCCTTTTGTTTCGAAGCATTTCAGTTTATAAAGCAGAATCTTCGTAATATCTCTAAAGGAAAAGTTGAACAGCCAGTAGGATGTTATACAGTTTCAATGGACACATTGCAGCAGTCTTTTCAAGTTTTTGATTATCCTATTGCTCGTGTGTTGGATGATGTTTGTTGTAAAATTTCTTCTCCATTAGCTAACCACGTGCCAGAAAAGAATGTTGATAATAATCTTATTCAAAAGTCGACTTCATTGTCTTGTTTAACAGATTTTTCATTATAAATCTCACACCAATGTTTGCAGTCATATGAAGAGATTGATAAAGGAGACTTTTGTTTTGTTTGGAATCAGCAGCAGAGTTTGGTTATTCACAAAATTCAGGACCCTTTTGACAGCCTGTTGTTGTCCCCAAAGAAAGACAGCACAGAAGTGAGAAAAATATTAATATCTAGCTGTGAAGATTACCTGGACCAGAGCAGTAATGTGTTAATGGAAATCAAAAGCTATATTTATGAAGATCCTTTCTCAGTATTCTTGAAGTCATTCAGTCAACTCATGCTTCGCAAGTTTATCAGCAGTCAACTTGATTCCAAGTTTCCATGGGAGTTGCCTTTTGCTTCTTCCCTTTTCCTGCGCATCAGAAAGCATTTGGGAAGAAATCAAATAGCAGCCAGGATACTTACCTGGTTGCATTGGTTGTTCCATTTCACTTGATCGGGTGGTGAAAAGAATAATTAGAGTAGGTTTTGATGAATAAGCTCTACTTTGAGCATCTTTTCCAGTTTGTCGATTGTGTTTAAGTATTGAGTCAGTTTTTAGTTGAGTGAGAGTCAGTTTGTGTCGTCAAGTCATCAGTTTTTAGTTGAGTGAGAGTCAGTTTGTGTCGTCAAGTCATCAGTTTTTAGTCATGCATTTCAGCTTGAGCTTTTGACTCCATTGCCCAATGGACAAGGCACTGATCTGCTCTCCCAAAGATCTGTCGTTCTTGGCACCTCCAAGGAGCTACCATCCCCATTGGAGCCAATGTTAGTGTCAGCCTTTGCAGCCTTCCTCCAGTGATCAAACACGCTCTTACAAAGTGATTTTAAGGTGTCAAGGTCAAATTTTGTCATTTCAGTGAGCCTTCAAGCAAAATTTGGTCACTAGCATTAGGTCTAGGTTTTTTTTTACTCTTGCCAAAGTTGTCCAAATGACGGTCCATGTCACCATTCAGCTGAGTGTACAATCATTTAGAGGGTTTTCATCATCATGTCAAGTTCCCAAGGGTCATTTTGCACCTTCTTCATGCTTCAGTTGTGCCTAGGTGAAGTTCATTTCCCTCTCCTAGGGTTTTGAAGGTAATTTCTTTTGGATGGTCAAATCATTAGCAGAACTTGTATCCTGATGTTCATACACCTTACCCTGTCCTTAATTTACCTTATTAAACATTTCCCATCACTAAGATCCCCCAAATTCCTCATTTTCACACAAACCCTAGTTTCTTGCTACAACTTGGCAATTTTCTAGGCTAGGCCTGTGTTTTATCCTTTTGGACACCTTCCCCTCACTCAATTTCTGAGATTCCACTTTCCCCTAACTCCTAATATCCCTCCCTACTTCCCAAAATTTTCTCATGAATTTAGAAGCCCCTTATCCCCTTCATTTCGCTTCATTTCGACAAATCCCCTGTTCCACACAACGGGGTAGGTTTTACTCAAATGATGTTTCTAAGCAAGGAAAGATGAATTTGGAAACACCGAGAGAGGTTTTTGTCCACAATCAGACAAGGAAGAAAAACCTCCTTCACTTTTTATACAGATGTCATGGTTTTAGAGAAATGTCAAAAATACCGTTGCCTCAGGAGAATTGAATGCATCTCTGAAGTGACCTTGGGAAAATAAAGCTTTCTCATAGCTTGGTTGGGCAAATGACTTTCTTGATGAATCAAATGATAACTAGACACAAATATATTTCCAATGAGCTATCATGAACTCAATTTGGAGTTGAGGAAGACCTTCAAAAGTTGATTGCAACAGCACTCTGCCTTGAGGCAGCCTCATTTGGCACATTTTGACCAGTGTTGGGAGATTTGCTTTTTGATAGGGTACATGAACTCCAAATTGAAAACTTCTAGTTGAGTTGGAAATTATACTCAAATACCTTTCCAATGCGCTATCCCACGCTCAATTTGGACATTGGTAAGGCCTCCAAGAGCCTATTTCAAAATGCACTACGCATTGGGTTCATGGCGCTACGCATTGGGTTTGTGCGCGGCACATTGGGTTGGTGCGCGGCGCATTGGGCCACAACACAAGATTTTTTCCATTCCTTTCACCCATCAAATTTTTATCAGTCTCTCCTTGTTCAAGTAAGTCAAAGCCACTTCCTCATTGCTCTTAATGAGTGTTTGGTGTTGGTATGAAAATTTAAATGCAAAAAACTCAAAATCCTATTCTCTTGCTTTAGATTGCTCCTAGGGTTTTAAAACTTGTTTTGTGCCAAACACTTCCATTCTCCACCTTGTTTTTTCCACCCCCTCACCGTTATCTTATCATAGCAGCTCATCCCCTATTCCCCATATCCCTAAAGTCACTCATACCCATCTCCCTACATCTCTAAAAGTCACTTACTCCTAAGCTTCATCTCCCTCTCCCAAGTCATTTCATTTCCTCTCATTCTCCTTTTCCCATTTCATGTGTAAAAATTCCCAAAACCTCATTTTCCCAAACCTTCAGTGGCTCTCCCCTCTCCCAAAGTTTGTCAAATTCTCAAAGGGAAAACTACCACTTGACAAGACTCCCTTGTTCCCACTGTCCATGTTTCTCCCACAGCCCCTTCCCTTTGGCACATTTGGCATTGAAAAAAAAACACCAATTTCTAATTTTCAACAACCCAAACATACACCTTGTTTCAAACACCATGGAGACGGACACAGATTCATCATACGAACAAGACAGTGATTCCATCACTGAACTGCATACACCAGGAGGGCACTGAAACACCATAAAAGGGAGGATAGACTCTGAATCTTGGCCAAAGCCTCTTTGGCTGAGCATGATACTTGATGAGGCACCTTCAGTCCAAATTTCAAGGAATTTGGAGAAAATTTTGTCATTTTTTTATTTTTTTGTCACAAAACAGATTTTTCTGCCCAATGCGTAGCGCCACTTGGCACGCGCTTATGATTGGGACATCTTCTGGAGGAAAACTTGATATTTTTGGGTTTGTTATGATAAATTATGCATGCTCTGGAATGGACGAGATATTTCATCAAGTTCTGGATGGCCTAAAGGGTCAAAAACACCTTGAAAATGGCCTTTCTGCCACTTTTTCCACACACAGGAAGCATTCTTGGGAGATTGGGTATTTGGAGGGGCAAATGGACACCAAATCCTGAAATTCCACTTGGGTTGGAAAGTAGACAGGTAGGGATTTCCAACGAGCTATAATGAGCTCAATTTGGACTTCAGGAAGTTCCTCAAAATCAGCTCCAAAGTGGCATGATGCATAGAGAATTTGGGTGCCGCGCATAGAGAAATTTGGCCTCATTTTCACTCTTCAGCTCAGAAATTCGCCCAGTTTTGACTAGTTTTACTTTTTGATGTAACTATTGAACTACCATGATGTAATTTGATGAACGTGATGTAATATTGGCACATTTTTACTTGTTCTAGAGGATTCATTCATTAAAAAGTGAAAATTAAATGAATGAATCAGTTTCCTAGCATATAGAGGCAAGTTGTTTGATTGCCTAGATTTCAGTTCCTTGTTTAGAATTGGTTAAAACATCTCCTCAAATGATGAGCTCGACCCTAGAGGCATGGGAAGGAGTTAGGCTTGTGTATATTATATAATTTCTAAGTCATTTTCATGGTTGGACACTTGGGATTGCTTGGCACTTCATTGTACATTTGACTTCTGCATTTTTGGCAAAGGAAAGACCAGGGTTTTGTAGCACTTGTTGGGATCCTTGTGGCTCTATGTTTTGATGGTGTTTTTCTTCATGTAACTGTAATTCATTGATGTTTTATGTATGCCATTTCCCTTCTCTTTGCTTCTGAAATTAAACAAATTGAGTGACAAAGGTAGAATTCATGAGTTTGTTGTGGTCTGCCTTTTAGTTTTGTTTAATTCTCAATGTTTTCTTTAGTTTGAAGAGGATTCTTGATAGCCTCTTGCCCTCTTCAGCTCCTCAGTAATCTGTTCTATCCATTCATTTAATCTAAAGCATCAAAACTACTGCCTACCTTGCTCCAACCTGAACTCTGCAAAAATTTGGCCTCATCCCTGGACCCAAACTTGCCTTTCCCTTTTTCCAACAAAAAACCCCCAAAAAACTCAAATTAAATCCTTGCACTTCATACCTAGCCTAATATTAGTTGTTAAATCAGTCATCTCAAGCCCCATCTGATTATCTTTTGCTGAGATTGACCCGGAGAGAGCCCTCTCCTGTCTTCGTAGGGCTAGCTACGAGGCTAAGCGTGGTTTGATGTGGACCTAGAATCTTATCTTTACAGCCTGAGGTAAATCTAGGCTCTAACAGGGTTGATGGTTGTGCAGCATATAGCCATGCCCTTCATTGTAGATGGGTGCCCAAACTGCTCCATCGTGGCTGCCCTGGCTACGTTTGCCGCGGATGTCCTCCAATCCGTACCCAAAACCGCTTTCTACCTTCGTGCTCATTCCACCTCCTCTTACTATGTACACGCCACCCTGGTGTGCTTGTTGCGCACAATGCTTCTTTTGTTGCACCATGCCGCTTTTGTTCTCTGATTAAAGTTCCGTAAAGGTTGACGAAGTCCTCCTCCTTTATTGCATCGTCGTTCACTAGCTGTTGCCGTACCTTGGTTGTCATGCATCGTAGTGATCTAATCATCTTGTTACAGTTGAGTGTTGTGACTTCATGCAATCATTTCTGCCATCGTTCAATCTCCTCCTATGAATCCGAGGTGCAGGAACTATCGCGCCCCCATGAGATTTTCCCATCCGATGTGGGATTCACCCGATCCTAGTCTTGCGCTGTTAGCTGGTAGATGCAGTCTAGTTCATCGTCACTGTCCTCATCGTGCACCGGTTCGGTGTAGCACGATCCTTCGGCTGGGTCCAATGGAACTATAACACGAGGTGACTTTTTCTTGAATGTCATCTTTGATATTTTTAAGTTGATGACCCCATTCATGTTCGTGGCCCAATCTATTCCTAGCAACGCAGGGTATGGGTTACTATCATCGACAATTTCTATTACCTCAAAGTCTGTTTGTGTACTTACGCCTTCAATGTCAACTTTCACCCCTTGCAATCTTCCCATTGGTAAGATATTTTGCTGGTTGGCCATTCCTAGTTAAATAGGAGACCGTTGTAGTGCGAGCCTGCCCATGCGTTCCCACGTTTGCTTAGGCAACACATTTGCATCTGACCCCAAATACAGGATGACCTGATCCATCTCATAGTCATCGATTTGCGCCGTCATTCGCATCTCCCTCCCAGTGCGCAGAGCATGTTTTCCTAGATTTCGGACTACGCGCGGCGCCCCTGATCTTGCGCACCTAGTGATTAGCCCTTACAGTCCTTTAACTACCTTATTGTCCCGTAGCAGCTTCATACATGTCTCTAAAAAGGTAGTAAGCATAGAGGGATCCATTCCTGATTCGATTGGATCCCTACTACCTGAAGTAGAGACTTCTGTGAAGCTCTTCTGAGCTTCCTTAGATGTCCCCTTCACCTGTTCCACCATAAAGTTAGGTTCCTTTGTAGGAGCATCACGACCCTTCCCCTCTTCTCTGGTTTGTTCCCTTGCATCTCCCCCCTGTAGTTGCATCACTTCTCAATACCATGTTTATGCTGGGGTCCTCTTCGTGCGGTTCAGACCTCATCATTTGGACATTTTGAGTTGGCGTAGGCTGTAGTACCCCGTTTTCACGCATTTGGGCAATCAACGTCGGACAATCTACCATTTCATGATCAAACTGCTCACAGTATGGACAAGATATTCTCATTGAGTTAGTACAGTCGTGAGCGTAGTGCCCCGACCCTCTGCAATTATAACAGATTAGCTGTTCGTGCCCCCGTCCAGGCCCCATTTCCTCGCCCGCATCCTTGGAATCCACCGCGTGGCCCTGCGGCTGAGTAGAAACCCCGTGTCTCAGTCTGCATTCGATAGGTTGGGGTCCTCTCCATCATTAGTTTGTAGCTTCGACACGTTCACTCGTCGTGACCCACTGATCTACAGAAGTTGTAGTACAACTATTACGGAGTCTGGGTATACTTCTGCAACAAGTGATAGTTGTATGTTGCGTGCTTTCCCCCTACTTCAAAAATTACACCCCATAGTGTGGGCACCACACTTGGCCTTGCTTGTACCTCCAGCATTAATGGCATCGGCCCCCCTCCCTCTAGATAGTTTGCAACTATGGGGCAGTGATCCTTGTCGTGACCTTGACCTTTGCATTTGATACACCCCACTTCTGTACGCGCCTCCGGTCGGGGTACCCTTTCTTACTTCAAACATTGCATTTCTAAGCATAGGTTTTATAGTTACATGTGGATTTGCTGAACTCCCAACCCTGTACCCTATATTGGAGTTTTGTGCAACCTCATTTTTGTCTCTAATGCTTCAGCTTGGGTTGAGATCTTTTGTTGTGATAGCGTCGTCCTCAGATTGGTGTCAAAGACGCCACAAACCATGCGCAGTGCTACGCATCTGTCAGCATCATGTTAGCCTCACGAGTTGTACTCTTCAATCTCTGATCTAGATCTCACGGGGTTTCACTAAGTAGCATCGCAATCTCCTTGAACCCGATGATCGAATGCGTTTCTGATTTTGGTTGACTAAATTCTTTGTTCAATGCATCCTAGATCGCCACTATTCCCTCATTCGGGTGATCAATAGAGTACTTTATATACCATGTCAACACGCGATCCTGCAGTGTGCTTACCAGAGTAGCCTTTTTGATATTATCATTTGTTACACCTTGGGCTTCCCATACAACCTTTACCACAAACCAAAACTGATCTGGTTCCTCATTTCCCACGCCTCTAAATACCGGCAACTTGATCGCACTCGCCCTTTCAACCCTCGATAGTGGCGGAGGTGGGGTAGGAGAAGATGGGTTTGATGTAGGTGAAGTGGGGGATGGCCTGGATGGCGGTGGTACCAGTGGAATGCGCTATTTGATCAATTGGACAGTGCATCTCGGAGAGAACCCTGCGAGCTCCTCCTCGCTTTCTCGCGAAATAGAAATCAGTGGACTATTTTCTAATCCTTCAGTCCCTTGGTAGCCTCTTCCACTTTGCGTTACCCTAGACATCAATGGATGCGCATAACCCGTTTCTCACATAACAACACTTTAATCCAAGTATTCAACGATTTGATGTACTTACCCTGCAATCCTTGGAGAAAGCACCTTTCTGCTTCGCAGTAACTCACAGTTGTGTCTATTGTGAACTCGGTGATAAACCCTCCTATTATTTGATCCAACTAGTGATCTACTACTCGTGCAATTTTACCTTCAGATGCTTCTAGCCTACACACCAACTCTGGAGTCCACACAATGGGCTAATCTAGTCTGCACCTTCCCTGACTCTCAGCTAGCCTCGTGATCCACTCATACAACTCTATCGAGAAGGATGCGAAGAAGATCTCGTGGATTTCTGTGTATATGTAGCGATCCAGCCACCTCTCCTCAGATATCTGCTGATTTCTATTTTCTTGTACCAGAAACTTGTGAAGCTTCTGATCCAACCATTCTTCAAGTTCTTTCTTCGTAGGGTTCCAGTGTTCCGACATCAAACATCCCTTAGGCAGATCCTGGTCCTAAAAACGGAACCATTTGTTGGCTTATTGGGGCCTAACCCAGGTTTAGAAGAGTTATTAGCCAAACAAATCTTATACTACCGGCCCTTTCGGCAACAGCCTGTGGAGCACGGATTGAAATCCCACCCGAGGTAGTAGGGGAGGGTGCTGGAACCAGGTTTCCGCACCCTTAGGATGTCTTGATGTGGTCTGGAGGGGTTGCGACCCATTCTGCGGGCTCGCGCCACTCTGTACTACTGTCGGGCTTCTGTGTAGATCCGCACAGATGTGCTTTCTTATTGATGAACTTATTATAGATCTGATCTACTTCTTAGGGTTTTTAAGCAAACATTTAACAGTACCCACTAGTGCACACAATCATAAATATGCATAAATTCAGAACATAAGCAACAGATAGATTCGTGATAAAACACACAATGATTTAGAAATTCTTATCTTTATTGATCCCCTTTTCAGTACAACCGGATCCGCCTTGCGCACTCAACTCCAGGGGTCCGCGTACACAACTGCAGACTCTACCAGGCCTCTGTGCACACAGCTGCAGAGCCTTTATCTATCTACCAACACCCTTGACTTGGACTTACAGATGCAGAGAGAATATTGCCTTCACAAACCCATAACATTAAGATCCAAAACAAAAACTACTTTCTAACCATAGAGCCTTGCTCTATTTATATATTTCCATGGTTCGTGGACCATGGGCAAGCCGACTCACCTTCTAGCTTCTTACATTATTTTTGGGCGGACAAACCTTTGACTTGACTCATTACACTTCGCGCTCCATGCACATCGCAGAGCCTTTACCATACTTTTACCCAAAATTATGGGCTTTGAGCCCCAAAACTGCTACGCGGGGCCTCCACTACCCAACATGAAACTCCTTGGGTTACTCAAATACCACCAAGGTATATCAACTTCATGATGAGGTAAAAAAAGTTCATTTGTTCTAGAGATGTGGTTTTTCTTGAATCCACCGAGATTGACAAAACTATTGAGGAACTGTTTGATCATCTGGATATATTTTCCCATGTAAATACATATCATGATTTTGTTGATGAGATTCCACATCTTGAAGTGGGCATCCTCATCTTGGATCAGTGCCGAGAATCTTCTTTTGAAGTGTCATCTTCCCCTCATGAAGAAGACCGAACCACTTCACCAAAATAGGGAGTTCAATGGATGATATGATTAAGAGAATTAAAAGGCTAAACCTTAATGAGAAAGCACCACCATCTCAAGAAGTAGAGAAACCTAGACCACCATATGATGGTCGAAAGTCACACATAAAGACAGTTAAAATTGTTCATATTGATGATGTGGGAAAAATAGGAATCGGAAATTATACAAAGCAAGATGGAGGTGATGAAGATAATTCAAATTTAGGAAATGTAAATTATATTGATGTTTCATATGGTTGTGAATTGAATTTATCTTCTAAATTTAAACCAACTTCCTTTGAAGAAGCTTCTTCTCATGATGAGTGAAAAGAAGTCATGAAAAGGAGTATGTTTTCCCTATCCATTTGGAATTAAATTAATTGATTTAAGTGGGTTTTCAAGAACAAGTACAATCTTGATGACTCACCTCACAAACATAAGGTGATGCTTGTGTTGAAAGGGTATGCATCGAAAGAAGGCATAGAGTGTGAGGAGAGATTTGCCCCCACAAAAGAATGGGCTACCATACGTGCATTGTTGGCTTTCAGTATGTAAAAATAAGTAGATGATTTATTAAATGGATGTGAAAATAGCCTTCTTCAATGGAGACTTGTAAGATAATGCTACGTCTTAACTACAAGGATCTGTTGTAAAGGGTCAAGAACATAAGGTATGAAAATTCATCAAGTCTACATATTGCCTAAAGCAAAGACCTTGCACATGGTATAAAAAGTCAAGTGAGCATTCTTTGAAGACCAATTTCAAGCATTTTAATCTTGATGATGCAACTTTCCTTTTCAAGAAAGTTGGCAAAACCATTGTTTACCTTGTGGCGTCTATAAATGATCTTTTGATAACATAAAACAATGAAACATATATTTCATCAATAAGGAAAAAATTGAACATGGCATAACTTCACTCTTTCTTGATATTGAAATAATTCAAAATCCAAAATACATATTTATCTTGATATCTATATATATATATATGAAAAAATTGTTAGAATGAATTTTGACATAACTAATTCTATTTATGTTTATTCTAAATGTAACTAAATTTAATAATTACAATTAAAAAAAAATTGAAAAAAATAATTAAATTTAAATTCAAATAAATATAAATAAAATAAATTATAATGAAACTCAATATATTTCATTTACACTTAGGATCCTTTTTAACTTTATAAAAACTACTGATGAAAAGCATGTAGTACACGGAGAATTTTAAGTTACTTACAAAAAAAAATCAAAACTTTAGGGTCAATTACTTTAAGGCGGAAGAATTTAGACACGTTAAACTTACAAATAAACTTTGACCAACATAAAAAGATACTTTGCAACACAATATTAATGTTAATATGTTAAAATTTTAAATTAAAATATAATATTAATATTTGTTACATATATT
>APFE030911244.1:48581-61971 GCA_000404065.3 Pinus taeda | reverse complement strand
AGGGCAAGGGCTAACCAGCCTGCCATAGGGCATTAAATGCCTTGGTACATGCAGGCTATATAACAAAATAACACACAGCCTCAGTAGCTACATAAATTAAAAATAAAGGCTGTGTGTTATTTTGTTATATAGCCTGCATGTACCAGGGCATTTAATGCCCTATGGCAGGCTAGTTAGCCCTTGCCATGATATAGACCTAAGCTGCGCATTCTAAATTCTTTGGACATTTTTAAGCCATCATCCCAACTACATCTTTAATGTTGACAAATCGGAAATATATTTTTCTGTTTACATAAGTTAGTGGAAATATAATTGTGAGGTTAAGTGGTTAGGCTAATTCAAATTACCTAGGTAGGTTTAAACGATGGCGTGGTGGCTAGTTAATAGAACTATAATTAACCTAATTATTTTTAGTCAATTAACATTTCGATTTTGTCGAGTGGACTGGTTGAAAGAACAAGGTTCAAACTTTGGTTCAGTGGCCTAGTGACTCAGTTGATGATTGAGGTTGCGTCAATCACATTAAACTCAAAAGAAAAATTAAGGAAAAAGAAGTTTTAATTGATGGCCGATTAACCATAAAAGGCAAGATTTTGAAGACTTTTTAAAGAATATTCTTAACATACAAAAGAATTATGTTAACTTAGAATTGTATAGAAATTTTTTTAAATGACGTGAGGAGATAGATTACGAAAATCTGAGTTAAAAATTAAAGTTGAGTATTGTTGTGTTAATTTCTCTTCACACTTATAAATTTGAGATTACCTTTTTACATTTGATAGATTCATTTATTGATTTGAGATAATATATATATTTCAAGTCTCTCATGTGAAAAGAGATAATGTCAAATTTATAATTGAAGCTATTGAGAGTGAAATAATAATAATTCAATTTTAACATTAGGGTCAAGTTAGAGACCAAATTTGTGTATGAAGAATTTTGTGCATAGAGATTTGAGTGCTAAAATCTATGAAGGCATACATGCTCTACCTCCTATTGGATTTGAACATGTGCTTTTATATTAGGAAATACATGTTCTTGACCATTAAGCTTAGCATTCAAGCTATATATTTTCTATGAAATTTTCTTTACAAACTCTTACAAAATTAACTTATTATTATTATTGCAATTATAATTAAAATATTGTTAAAATTGGTATAGAGATTATGATTTGTTTTATTGAGTAGTTAGGCTCCTTATAGCCCTAGTAAGACATTAGTTGAAGCATTAGATAAAAAAATAATATATATTTTTTTAATTGGAAAAAGTATTTGTATTATTTAATTATGTGTTTGGTTCAAGCATTACAAAGTTAATTCATCAACATTTTCTAATTGTTTTCTCATTTTGAATAGGAATACATAATTTTTTTTTGGATATATCTCAGTAACAAAAATAGGGGTTTTGTAGGTGAATATCTTACAGAATTGCACCAACAAAACACAAAATTTACAACACATAACCCTACTAGAAAAGTTTTTTAATAGACTCTGTCCACCATTAAGGAAATATAGATTTGACCATTAATCTTTAACTCATCTATTTTTAATTTATACCCAATAACATACTTGTTTGCTTATATAGTAGAATTTCTTGAAACATAGAAATATACTTTCGATAAAAAAATTATTATTATTAAAATATAATAAAATATTTAAAAATAATACTTTTATTATGTACCCATAAAATGATTCATAAATCGGTGTGACCCATTTAATTGTTAAAAATATTTCCTTCTTCTCTTTAGAATCGTTGGTAAAGTAAAGGCAGGTCGTTGATTTTCTTGTTATCAAATTTTAAGATTGGACTTAAATTGTCGCATCTTTCACTTTACCACGTTGCCACTTTTAGAGAGGGTATCGTGTTTCAATGCCTATTTTTGCTAGGTTTCCCACCACGCATATACTCATAGCACACGAATAAATCGGCGCGCAACCCAAATCCCTGAGTGCGAGCTTTGTTGATAATAAGCGGGGCCACGTTTGAATAAAGATGCTACCTACCAACTTTCTCAAAATCCAAATAAAGAAAGGGCATGTCACGGCAATAAACGTACATCTTTCCTTCGGAAATAGTTACGTGTATCTCCTAAGCGACATAAACGCAAATTATTGCTTTCAACTTTGAGAGTGAAGAAATATTACATTACCCCACACATTATCAAAAGAAATAAATATGGTCGATTTATTGTAAAGGATCTAAGATTTTACTAAAATAAATTACAATATAAGTGTAATGCCTAATATCTCGTAAGTGTGAGCAAGTTGTTCTAGTATATGTAATATAAGTCTAATCCCTAATAGTCCATGGCACAATAATATCCTCGCATGTCTATTAATTGTGTGAGCCAATTAAAAATGAAATTGATGTAAGATATCTTGTTGTGTGAGCGAATTAAAAATCAAATTAATGTAACATATTTCTGTAGGGGTGAAGGGTGGTTTTATTCATCCATCATATATATATATGTATAAACCAATTCAAATTATATGATTATTTTTTTATCTATAATTTAACTTTTTTTCAATAAATTTATTTATGTAATTATTTCATATGCGTAATAAAAATTATTTCTCTAATTATTCCATGTGTGTAATAAAATTGAGATTCTACGCCATTTCGTTTATTTGTTATTTGTTTAACCCATTTTAATATTCCACCTTTTTATATAAAAAATAATTCACTTTGAAATAACACCAAAGCATGGCCATTTTATCAAATGGTTGTCAAATCAACCTTTTTAAATGGAATCTTGAAGGAATAATTTTATGTAGATTAGAGACGAGGCTATGAAATCAAGGGTGAAGAATATAAAATTTTTAAGTTAAAGAAGGCTTTCTATAGTTTAAAACAAGCCCCCAAAGCATGGTACAATGTAATTGGTTCATATATTCTCAGAAAGGGATTCAAACACAATAATAATGAACCCTCTCTGTTGTCTTGTGCAGGCCTGACCTAGGTTCAGTGTTAGTTAGCCAAACAAATCCCTACACTACTGGCCCTTTCGGCATAAACCCACGGAGCGCGAATTGAAGTCTCACTCGAAGCAATATGGGGGGATGTTGGAACTAAGTTTCTGCACTCTTGAGATGGATGTGATGTTGTTTTATTCGAGCTATACATGCCTTCGCGCAGGTTGCTTAACCCTCTGTTCCACCCTTCAGTACCTTCGCGAAAGGGTACAATCGTCTTCTGCGCAACCCTAACCAGGGGATGAAGTCCTTTCGCGTTGGTAAGGCAATGAACTTTGATATCTTCCTAACTAGGCTAAGTGTCTTTATTATCAGATCTTAGTTAGCCTCGCGTAAACAAATGTTCCTACTTGTGGTCACTTATCCAACACAATTAATACATTCGTGCATCATATAAGAATTATATGTGAAATTTATACCCAATATAACAGATGCATAACCATGAAATAAAGACGTAGAAATTGTAGAAAACCTCTCTTTATTGATAATTCTAAACAATTACAGACTCGACCCACCCTGCGCACTCAATTGCAGGGGTCCGCGCACTTAGCTGCAGAGTTCTAGGCCTCTGCACACTTAGCTGTAGAGCCTCTAGCTACGCTACGACCCAAAACTTAGACTTCTACTCAGAGCTATCTCTCATACATCATATCTTGCTTGATTCCATTATTCAATAATTTCCTCTAACTGCTTAGAGCTTAGCTCTATTTATAAAATCCCATGGTCTGCGGACCATGGGTAGATCTTCTATAGCTGACATTACATTTTCAAAATAAGGGCAAACAACCCTATGACTCTTTAACATCTACGCACTCTGTGACCACAAAATGAGGAGTCTTTACACTTGGATTACAAAATTATGACCAAAATATGGGCTTTTAGCCCCAAAACTTCCCTTGGGGGATCCCGTGCCCAACAGGCCCCCAACACAAACATCACGACTCGCCCTCGAGTCACTCTGCAGGTGTGTAGATCTTAGTGCGAAGACCTCCCATCTCCGCTTGGATCACCGCAACATTGGCAGTGCTTTGAGCGGCCACCTCTGGACTTCTTCCACTCATTGTTCGATGACTGCTGTTGAACTACTGCTTTGAATCTTTTGCTAAGTTGCCTACAATTTCATGACATTTCCTTCAATGGATGTTGTGATCGCATAAGCCTCGTCTATCCATGGTTGTAGGCATGCTTTTAAGAATGCTAATCTATGTCGAGCAACATCCACCTATTCATTGAGCGCCTTTGCTTGCTGCATCTATGCGAGCCTCTGTGTAGGGGCAACCGTCTACGCAACCCCTTTTACCTCGTTACACCTTTGCTGTAGCTCGCACGCCTCTGTCTCCAATCGCTCTACATTCAGGTCCTCCTGCAGGGTGGTTAGGATCTCGAATGACTATTCAAACAACTGCATGCAGTCTGCCACTGCATTGTCAATCACCGCTATTGTCGTTGTAACAATGGTGGTACGCTGTTCCCTGACTTCTAGCAAAGTTGAAGGCTCTAGCAGGGAAACATTTTTCACTTTCCCTGCTATTATTTGTGTTGTGACCTTGACCGCAGGGTTGTTAATTCTGGAGATGGCATATCCTCGCTTCTTCTTCTCCAACTTTAACTTCTTCTTCATCGCTTCTACGATGGCCAACTTTCCACCTTTTCTTTCTGAGATATTGGTTGGATCTTCCCCCAAGTAAGGCAACCATATGATTCGATGAATCAAGTGGTCTTTGATGGGAATGGGCTCCTCCAACCGCAAACACCCATCATGCACCAAGCATAGCAGTTCCCTGATGATGAAGAACGTCACTGGGGCGCGGTGGTAATGCGACACCCAGAGCAAGTTTAATAACCCAGCTTTCTCTACACCCCCGAGCCATTTGCACGGCTCCAATTCAATCATTCCCATAGTCACGTCAATCTACCAGTGCATTAGCTATTCAGTTTCTAAATGCAGGAATTTCTCATGATCCACGAGGTCCCAATCCTCAAAATTTAGTACAGGAAATCATCCTAAGTGTGGTCCCTCAAAAACAATATCATCTAGGAGCAAAGGGGTTTGTAGAGAGCTCTTACTCTCATCTATGTCCTTCAACACTTTGGCTTTGCCCTTACGCAGAGGAAGATATTCGGGTAACCAGATAATAGGGTTTGCACCCTGGGTTTCAACTTCCATATCTACGTCCTCCTCCTCCACCAGGATTTCTTTAGATTCCTCCTCGTCAGCCTCTAGATTAATGGCCTTCCCCTTTTCCTGCAAGGTGAGCTTGGTGCTTTGTGGGTTTCATGGTGAGACACACACCAGGATCATAAAATGCTTATCCTTCTTAGGTCTTGGTGTTCTGGGTGATTTAAGGACCTCAACTATTATTCTGCCGCTCTCTGGGGCTTCTACTACCGTAATTTCCTGCGCGGTCTCCTTGACTGTCACTACCCTATGTCCATGGCTTCTGCAGGTGCTGACATAGTGCTATTCCACAATTCTTGCAATGTCTCTGGTAGTTGCTCAAACAATGAAATCGATTTCAAAGTCTCTAATAGGTCTTGATTTATGTATACTTGAGCGCGCAAAAACTTAGTTCTCAAAATGCCAAGTGTTTTCCGCTGGACAACCACTTGTAATTTATAGGGCCTTTTGAATTCAAATTCAACCATTCCCCCCACATTTGGTCCATTAATGCTATATTAGTGGTATATTTCCAAGAATCTAATCCATAAAGTTCACCTTAAATGCCTGTTGCCCACTCCATTTGGCCTCAAACTAACCATCAAATCTTGAATAGTGACTTTAACGGTCACTTTTTGATGGACCTGTGCACTAGCACAACTATCTTCGCGTTGTCACAGAACCTATGACACTTCGCTGCTTCGCGCAATCCTAAAATCACACAGCTTTCCAAACCGGGTAGTGTAGTTTATAGTCTCGCGCCTCCTTTTAGCTTCCTGGCATGCTAACACTGTGCTTTTTTCAACTAGTCAGATGGTTAGACCACCTATGTATGGCTTCAAATGACTGCCATTCACTTTTCCTAGGAAGGGATCTCCATTCAACTTAACAACTGGACCGTGCCACCGTCAGTAATATCCTTAATAACCTATAGCCCTAACCAGTGCATCCTAAATTTTCTAGGGAATTTATCAAACTTATTGTCATACAACAACACCAAGTCATTCAACTTAAAGGTGCAAAACTTAATATGTTGATCATGCCACGCTTTGTCACACTGCTTTTGGACCTGTTGGTGAAATCCACCTAAACATATCTCGTCTTCCAGCTCATCCAACCGTGCGAGCCTCTCTTCCAAGGCCCCGCGATCTGTCATACCTGTTGGCACTACTATGCATAGACTAGGCACGATGTATTCCATAGGCATCACTGCTTCAACCTCGTATACGAGCCTAAAGGGTGCATGTCCCGTTAACTTCTTGCACGTTGTCTGATAAGCCCACAATATTGCAGGTATGCGTAGGCCCCAATCACTTTGTTGAGCATTTCATACCTTGGTCAGCACAGTCTCTAGTACTTTGTTGAATGCCTCCACTGTCTCGTTAACCTGTGGGTGATAAGGTGTGCTCTTCTAGTGATACACTTGGTATTCCTCTGTTAGTGCGATGGTTATCTCATTCAGGAAGTGCGTTCCACGATTGCTTATTAAGATCTTTGGACATCCAAATCACGTCAGTACATGTTCAAATAGAAACTTCGTGGCCATCACACTCGTGCAATCCTTCACCAGCTGCGCTTCTTCCCAACGAGTCAAGTACTCCATCGCAGTGATAATGTACCTTGCGCCTGTCTTTCTGTGGGGCTGAATAGGTCCTAAAAAATATATTGCCCACTTTTCAAAAGGTTGAAATATCATTTGTGGATTCAAATGCATTTCATCCCTTCACGATGGCCTACCTATTCTTTGACATATGTCGCACACCTTGCAATATGCTTTTGAATCCTGATGAAGGGTTGGCCACCACAATCCTGCGCGTAGAATCTTCTGTGCCGTTGCTCTCCCTGCATAATGTCCTCCCGCAGTGGTCCCATGAGCATTTGCGAGGATGTTGCTTCATTCAAACTCAGGTACATACCTTTGCAGTATATCATTAGGCCCCATCTTGTATAGATGCCCAACAATGACAGAGAAATCTACCGCGTGCACCACTAATTCCTTCTTTTGCTGGACAGAGTAGCCTTTCGGTGCAGTTCCAGTTATTAGGAAGTGTATTATATCCTCAAAATGTCCATCCGCGATGTGCACAACAAAGAGCTATGTGTCAAGTAATCCTTCCTCTAAATTGGTGGGTTCCTCCCCTGCCTCAATGCGCGACAGGTGGTCAGGTCCTGTGTTCAATCATCCAGGCTTCACAACAACTTCAAAATCGTACTCTTAGAACAATAAGGGCCATCTGCAGATGTGATCCCCCAACACAGGCTTATTGACTAGGTACTTTAGTGCAGAGTGATCCATATACATATTAAAGTGACCTCCTAGCAAGTAGTGTTAATACTTCTGGAGTGCATACACAATAGCTAGCCCCTCACGTTCAGTGGTAGAATAGTTCTTCTCAACTTTGGATAATCTACGGCTTGTGAATGCAATAGAGTGGTCCAAGCCTTCTCCACCATTCTGTGTTAGTACTTCCCCCAGCTCTATACATAACTCATCAACATGTACATCAAACTCTTTCTTCTAGTTCAGGATGACTATAATTGGCGTGGTAACCATTTTTCTTTCAAGATATCCAAGATTTTCTTACAGTCATCTTTCCAGTAGAACAAGACATCCTTCTTCAAAAAAATTTCCATCGACGCGGTGATTTGGGCATAGCCTTTGATAAAATTCCTGTAATATCTCGTATGCCCCAAAGTAGTGTGCAACTGTTTCACACTCCTTGGTGCTTCCAAGTTCAGAATCGTTGTGATCTTCACAGGGTCTACCATCAACCCTTGTCTGCAAACCACATGCCCCAATAAGTTCCCAAAAGGAACGAAAAGAGACACTTCTTGAGATTGAGTGTAATTTGGTATCTTCAACAGGTATCCAGCATCAAGTGTAGGCTCACGACATGGCGCCTAACTAGTCTAAATATAGTCTAGTCATCAAAATATACCTCTAGGAACTTATGAATAAATTCCTTGAATGCCGCAACAACCACGCGTGAAAATATAGCAGGCACATTCTTCAACCCAAAGGAATTACAGTATATTGAAAGCAACCCCACTCAGTCACAAAGGTTGTCTTCCTCCTATCTTTTGGTGCGATTTTGATTTGGTGTTACCCAGAGAAACCATCAGTGAAGGAGTATGCTTCTTGGCCACCTACATTGTCCAACACTTCATTCGTGAACTGTGTTGGGAAAGGATCATGCACACAAGTGTCACCCAATTTTCTGAGATCCACGCATATCCTTATCTCATCCTTCTGCTTCGCCTCTTGCACCACCATTGGGCTTACCCAATTGGACTCTTCCACAGGCTCAATGATGCTTGCTGCTAGCATTTTGTCTATCTCTAAGTGAACATTTTCCTTGTATTTCGGATTTAGGTGGTAAGGCCTGTGCTTAACTGGCTTCACGTCAGGTTTTAATGTGATCTTCATCACTCCTAGATCTCCGATTATTCCTTTAAAATCTGTAAATTTTGTAGGGAATATGTCCTGGTATTAACGGAGCAATTCAGCGACCTTATCCACCATTGCGTCGTCCCAGTAGTCTCCAACCTTCATGAATTTGGGTTCTGCCTTTGTATCAATGTTCACCTGTTTAGTTCTCATCGACGTGGTTATATCAGGGTTCTCAATCTATGGTCCTTGAACCTCGCGGTGTCCTTCTATCTCTGGAATGTTAATCTTCCGCATATTTTCATCCTCTTCTTTAGTAGTTACATTATAACATTCTAGCGTGCGACTCAGCTGAGTATCCCATTCAAGCTACATCAAGTCTAAAGGATCCTGCGGTATCCTGAAGATGGCTGCTTTCACCTCTTGTAGTGCTTCATCAATGTCAAATCCATCCTCAAAACTAAAGGTCATGATGAATCCTTTGCATAGGGTATCTCATTCACCTATCCCATGGCGGAGCTTTGTTTCTATATACCAATTCATTGGGATAACATCCAGGGTATGACAGAATAGGTGAACCCACTCAGGTTTTGGATTTTCTCCATAGGCCTGTGTCCATTTGGCCAGATGCACACATGGATCATTCTGCCCATCGTACTTGTCTATCAGTCACATCTTAGGCTTCCCAAATTGTGCTCTCATCATCCTCCTACATTCGCAAAAATCATAAAAACTTCCCTTGTGCGTACCCCACCATCTTGTGGGCGTAGCACGTAGTTCCCAGTCCAATGCCTGGAAGCATTTATTTTCTGGAACCTCCCTTTCAAATGCATCCAAAAATATATCTACCTCACTCAGTCCATCGTAAGTAGGAAAATTTATTTCTTCTGATGACACACAGCACAACAACCGAGTCATCATGTTGCAATTCAACGTAGCTACTTCCTGTAACTGATTCTACCAGCGTTTTATTTTTTCATCAGAGTCTGAAGTGTAGGAACTCTCACATCCCATGTAATCTGTCCATCTATGGTGGGATTCACCCAGTCTTGGTTGCGCACCGTTATCTTATAGATGCAGTCTAGATCATCATCACTCTCATAGTCATGGACTGGTTCCTTGTAGCGTGATCTTCAGCAGGATCCAGGGATATCATAATGCGCAGTGATTTCTTCTCAAAGATCATATTTCACTTCTTCATATTGATTACCCCGTTCATATCAGTAGCCCAGTCAATTCCCAAGAGTGTAGGGTAGGGATTGTTGTCATCAAAAATATCTATTACTTCAAAATCTGCCAGTGTGCTCGCTCCCTCAATATCCACAGTCACTCCCTAGAGCCACCCCATGCACATGATTTTCTATTGATTCACCATCCTTAGCTTAATTAGAGACCATTACAGCGTAGGTCTCCCCATTCGCTCCCATGTTTGCTTTGGTGGAACGTTCACATCTGATCCCAAATCCAGAATGACTTGATCCATTTCATATTCTCTGATCTATGCAAGGAGTCTCTTTTCATGCCCTGCCCTTGTCTTAGGCTTTCTGAGCTTGTGGACTACGTGCGGTTCACCTGGAGCAGTCCCAAAACATCTATTGATAAGTTCTTGTAACCCATTCATAGCCTTACTGTCGTGTAGCAACTTCATACAAGTTTCCAAGAAAGTTATGAGCATAGAGGGGTCCATCTTCAACTCAGGCTTATCCTTTCTTCTTGGAGTGGAGGCCTTAGCGAAGCTTTTCTTAGCTTCCATGAATGCTTCACGAGTGCGCTCCAAATCAAACTTGGCCTCTTCCGATTGTTTCCCCTTGTCATCCCCCATCGTAATTACACTCCAAAGCACTATATTTACATTTGGGTCTTCCTCGCACGGCTCATACCTCATCATCTATAGGTTCCAAGTTGAGGGAGGCGATAGCACCCCTTTGTCACATATCCTAGCTATCAACATAGAAAAATCTTTTGTTTCATGATCAAACAACATGCAATACTTGCACGACGGGCGTGTTGGATTAGTGCAATCACGGGCATAGTGTCCCAACCCTCGCAATTGTAGCAAATCAATTGCTCGCGACCTCTACTAGGTCCTCCTTTGCCTTGGCCTTGTTTGCGCCCCTGAAATCTTGTCTACGCCATCCCTACATTCTGGTAAAGGGGCAGCGTTTCAGCCTGAACCCTGTAGGCGGGAGTTCTATCCATCATCAATTCATAGCTCCTGCAAGTACCCTCATCATGTCGTACCGATATGCAAAAGTTGCAGAATAATTATTGCGGCATTTGCACATACTTCTGTAACAAGTGGTAGCTATCTGTGGCATGTTTTCTAGCTACTTAACAGATAGCGCACTGTAAAGTAGGTGCCACGCTAGGTCCTGCTTGAGCTTCTGGCCTTAAATTCATTTGTCCTCCCCCTGTAAGGTAATTTTTAAAGACTGGGCAGTTGTCTTTGTCATGACCTTGACTCTTGCATTTCAAACACCATACCTCCTCGTGCACCTCTGGTCGGACCATCTTGTCTTGCTTCAGACATTACATCTCACGTCATAGATTCTGCAGCCGTGCATGGATCTACTGAACTCCTAGATTAGAATCTTGCATCGGAGTCTCATGTGGTCTCATGGCAATCTCCAAGGCCTCTGCCTGATTTTTTAGCTTCTGCTGTGACAACGTGGTCCTTAAGTGGGGTAGTAGCGAAGCCACAAACCACTCGTGATGATGTCCATCTGTCAAATTCATATTGGCTTCACGGATTTGACACTTCAATATTTGATCTAATTCCCACAGTGTCTCGCCTAGTCACATCGTCATCTCCTTGAATCCCACAATCGACTGCGAGATAGACTTAGGCTTGCTAAATTCCTTATTTAGTGCTTCTTGGATGTCCACTACTCTAGCATTCAGGTTATCGTTAGAGTACTTAATGTACTAGGTTAGTGCGTGATCTTGTAGAGCAATAAATAGAGTTGCCTTCTTTATATTATCATCTGTAACACCTTGAGCTTCCCATACAACCCTCAAAATGAACCAAAATTGGTCCATATCCTCATTTCCCAAACCTTTGAACAAAGGGAACTTTACTGTGTTTTCCATATTGAATCACGGTGGAGGTGGAGGTGGTATGAGTGAAGTTGGAGGTGATGGTTGTTATAGACATTTTTGGGCACTTCAACCCAATCATAAATGTCCATAAACTGAGGGCTCCTAAGTCCCTAAAAATGTTGCTTCACTACCTAAAGGAACAAGGTCAGCTGATTACATCATCTCCCAAAAGTTCTCCACTGAAAACTGCTCATAAATGGTTAAAACTGGACCATACTGAAAGCTCAGTGCAGAGGGTGCGATGCATATCACCTTCCTAGTGTACAGGGTGTGATGCATACTAAATTTCTCCTCTGTAGGGTGCAATGGTTGGGAATGGACAAATGGCAGGGACAAAAATGCAAGGTGGAAGATCATGGAATCTTCCAGAAGCTTCCCCTCTGACACTTGCCTCTCTGTTTTTTACCAGGGATGAGTAAGAGATCATCATTCTCAAAGTGGAAGTAGGAACTATTAGAGAGAGAACACTAATCAAGATCCCAGAAGATGACTTATCTCTCTGTAATCATCTATATATGGATCCCTCATCACAGAGATCCGAAGGCTGGAATTTTGCATCTTATAGAGAAGTGCTGTTGGTTTTCTGGTGTACATTCATAGTGTTGGGTGATCTAAGCTTTGCTTGAGGTGAAGAAGGGATTCTTAGCTGGAGGATGATGCTGGGTCAGAACATATGGTTGTAATCCTCTTGCTACTTTTCATCTTAATAAAGTTATTCTTGTTTTCTTCCATATTCTTGTGTACTGGTTTATATATGCATTTATATGGTTAACACACATCTGGTCCTATGTTATTTATGAATATAGATCTTTGTTTCTTCGATAGTAGTATGTTGCTGTGATTCCACAGGTACTTTTTGAAGCTGGGCAGACGAAGAAGAAGCGGCGAAGCTCTATCAAGAAGGAGAGGAAATCGAGCGCAAGACTAAGGTCGGTCTTCTTGGTTCTCCTCTTGTCTATTTTCATTAAAGGAAACGAAAGTAGACTTTACTTGTTTGTTTCTAAGATAGCCACCCATCTTAGTGGGAATAGCATCATTCGAGTGGACACTATTCCTGGTAACAAAATGGTGACTCCGCTGGGGAAAACACTAGATTGTTTGTTAGCCTATCTATCCTTGTTTCTTTTATAAACTTACAGACGGAGCCTGAAGTCAATCCAGCTAGCCTTCAAACTGCATTTGTTATACAAATGCAAAGTAGATCAACGCTGCTTCAGTCTATCTCTGGGTTTTGTTTATGAATTAAACAATAGATCTGCAAGCAATCTAATTTCCCTAAGTGGTGGCTCTAGTAACCACTTTAGATCACCCCTGCGTTTTACATAACTGAACATTACTTACTTGGCCTAAACACCTGAACTGAATTGGAAACTGCGAGTGAAAACCTGTTCAAAGTCTCGCACTGGTACCATCGTACCCTACCTTCAAGGCAATCTGTATGCATCACACTTCCCGAGTGCAGTAGGTGCGCTGCATACTGGTTTCACTGTGTAACAGGTGCGATGGTCAGGGAGGGTTAACTTTACCCTCAGACTGTGGTTTTTCTCACTTTTTTCAGTCCTATTCAAGAGTTTTGTTGTCTGTAGTTAGTGTATTTCTATGAAAACCCCCTTCTCTTCCATTATTCCACCTCCTTAGTGCAAAGAACTGTAAGTGTTTTTTATGTATTGTGCGTCATTTTCAGTTCTCTTTTGCCAAAAAGTAGCATAGTCGAACTGTCGTCTCTAGATCTGAAAGTGTCGTAGCTGTCATTTTCAGTTTTAGAAAACAATC